>JAIUND010000314.1:0-82538 GCA_034699125.1 Gisinianus flammeolus
AATTAGTGCAGTGCGCCAACGAAGCGAGCAAAAAAATTTAAGCGTTTTCCAAGGTGTTGTAATATGTTTCTCTTCATTTTGCGGATGGAAGAAAAGCGTAGGCGAGCGAAGCGAGCAAAATTTTTTAATACGATTTTTAGGGTTTTTTAGTATTTTTTGTACATTTTGCGGACTTTGTATGTACAAAAAAACTTTTACGAACTTCGTAGAAAAAAAATCTTTTTTCCGAGCCCGCAAAAGCACTGCTTGCGTGCTTGTACAGATTTCGAACCACTGATATATTATACCTGACATAATTCCATCTTGTTCTGCTCTCTGCCACAAGGATGAAAGTTGTTCTGATTTACTTAGAGAGAAAAACGAAGAAGGAAAATATTGACCAGGAATTAATTCGTTTTGTTGGGACTGTCCGGAAATGTCAGTTCCTCCGTTTATAGAAACTGGAGTCGAAAAATTTGAAAACAAAGGCATTGAAGAAATTGTTGATCCCAAAGGCGGAATACTTGATAATGTTGGACCAGATGGTGAAGATATGTCATCGCCTAAACCACTACCGAAAAGGTCAAGTATGTCCCTGTTCATATTTCCACTACTATTTCCCCCGATGTTATTCCCACTAAGATTTCCAATAGATTGAACTTTCTCGTAGCCCATGCCAAAATTTAAATCAGTCAAATCACTTGTTGCTGAAGTTGGAATAATTGTATCATGTTCTCCAGTCTCCATTCCACCCAATAGATCTAGTATAGCACTCTAGAATTTGGAAATAAAAAATAAATTATTAACCAAAACTAATTATAATTATGATGAAGGAAGAAAGAATAAAGTATAATCATTACAGAATCTGCATTCATATGATCTCCGTATCCACCAGAACTGCTAATAATTCCATCTCCCTGAATTAAATCTATGTCATCTACATTCCCATTCGTATCCCCATTCGCCACAACACGTTTATTTTCTTTGTCAACTGGAATGGGTGGCATTTTTTCCAATATTGGACCTCGTAAATGATCAAAAGAACGGCATAAAGCTCCAAACTCGATTGCTCTTTGTTGTAAATCAACATTCAAGTGTGATCCAAAAGCAGCCACGATGGACCTTATTCGATCAGTCGTTTCTGGGACTCGAGCTGAGAGTTTCTCCAGACTATCGTGTATTAAAAAAAATACATAATTAATGAGTTATATATATTGTTTACTGTTTTTTGATTACATATTTATTTATGATTTAAATTTATATTTTAAGCCATAAAAATTTACTTACGCCATTATACAATACTGCCTCGTGATGATGGATACATGGGGTGACCATAACATTTGCTGAAAATTCTCCAAGATATCTTCCATACTAACAGCTGGCAAACCTACTAAGGAGTCTCCGTACTCTCCGACACACCAACAGCAAACCTAAGAAATGTACGTTTACATTTTTATTTTTATTTGATTGCAATCTAGAAAATAATATATTAGCAATCAAATGATCATGTTATTCCCACCTGCACTAATGGTTGGTAATCTTCAATATTTTTCAGACTTTTAACGGCATCCCACAGTAAGCCCACAGCTTCTGCCTGAATGGCTGGAGAGTCAGATACCAATTGAAGTGTAGAAGAAACAACGTCATCTCGTACATAGTTACCAGCCTGACCATTTCAAAAACAATAATTAATTAATGACAATACGTACAACAAATGACTACATGCGTATGTGTATATATTTTTCTTTGTATTATTACAGCTTGTAAAATTTCGTAAAGTGTATGGAAATGCCATGAAGGTGATGGAGCATATCGTTCAGCTATTGAAACAAGGTTGGACGCACACACAGACTTAACTTCAGGTTCACTTCGGTTCAGGAAAGCCAAAAGTTCTCTTGTCATTGTTTCTAAATTTGATTCTATAACTAGCTGAAAACTTAGTTCCATTGCTCTTCGTCGTATACTAACGTCTGGATCCTACAAAAACAAAAAGAGCCACAATTTCAATACTCTGATTAAACGACAGAAAATGAACTCAAAATCTTCAATAATTTAACAAAACTCTAATAATTTGAACTATTTAAAGTTAAACATGATTAAATTTAATTAAGGAACAGATTTTCCCGGCACCTTTAAGCAATCTAGAACTGTAGAACGATGACGCTGGACTGCGTTTTGATCAAGTGTAACTGTCTTTTGTAGTGTCGTAAGGGCTACATAACGAATATTTTTATCGGAATTGAGCAGGAAACGACCTAAAATATTCACAGCTAAAACTCTTAAGCCAGACTCCGACTGCACATCCATAATTGCATGAACTGTCTCATAGAGGATTGCATTGCCCACATTTTTGCTCGTTTCAGTATTTGTAGCAACCTAAATGAAACAGAATGTAGAATTTGCAGTCAGCCTATACAATTTTCTTCTTAAAGAAATGCATACGAGTACGATAATAATTACTATTATAAACTTTTAATTACTTGAGCCAGTAGATCATTCATTGCTTCAGCAGCCTCTTGATCTCCTCTACCTAGTACACGAAGAAGCCGGAGTAATTTGACTTGAAGAAATGGGTCACTAACACCTGATACATCATGTTCTGGCGAGTAACCAGATAGAATAAGAGTTTTCATTGTGCGAACCAGCGTTGGAATCATCTGAAATAGAAATACACATTTATTACTTTCAGTTTCTTTTACTGATTACACAAAAAGGATAGAAATGTAATTTGGACAATCAAATTTTTTTAATTTTGGTTATAGGTTGCAATTTTTGTATGTATTCATGTAGGTACGCATAATATGAAAGCATTGTTAAAAATAAGTGAAAACAAGAATGTCAAAAAGTTCAAAACATGTCTCGTCAATTACAACAAAATATACTTAAAAATATTTGTTCATCTTTCATCCTTTTAATTAAATAAATTCAAGTTTTTGATTTTTGTAAGTCGAACATGTATACTTTTTCCAATTTATATCTGACACAATATGAATACAAATACAAAAAGATAAAAAAAGCATGTTTTCAAAGCTCAGTGTTAAAGGTGATCAGACTTCAGCTTACCGCCCAGTTCTCAGAATCCTTCGGGAGGAAAGTGTTGAAACAGCACAATAAACAAATACATAATAACGTGACGGAGTAACAAGTGTGAAGAACAAGTCAAAAAATCATTTTTAATGTAAAATTAGGAAAAATGAAGTAAGAATTGTAGCATAGAATAATTAGTGTATTAATAAAGCAGTACATTCCTAATAAATCAGTAGCTAGATATGAATAAATGAATATGACTTATGAGTATTGTTGGAACCATGTTAGGTAAATTATAAGCTCATTTAATTGTGATGTTGTGAAAGCCTTCAACGGAGAAAGATGACAAAAATGTGAACACAATATTTACTAAATATGCATGTAAAAGTCAAATGTCAGAATGAAAAGATGTCAAGTTTTCAGTAGGCATACAAATGTTTAGTTTTAGAAAAGGGATAAAAAACATGGTTGGGATTATTCTCGTGTACTCAATAAAGGACATTTTAAAGTAATATTTAACGCTACTAATAAAAAAACTATTAAACGTCGCCCGTTTCTGCAAGCATGCGTACATAGTTAAGTCCATTTGCTTGTCCAATCAGCTTTAAATGTGAATACGTGGTTGACAAAAAAAAAATTGTCACTCCATTTGTCGTTGCAGCATACGTGGTATATTGCTAATAAACTCGTGTGTATATACAAACAGACTAAAGTTTAGTCACTGATTCTACTAAAAATATATCGTACTCTAATGTCTTAAACTCTTGTTTTGTAAAAATGTATAATTCTCGACTAAACATGATACATAAAAAAATATACAGGGCACGTACTTCAGAAGTTACGTCAAGTTATTAGTTATTTTAAACTTCAATTCCACGCGGATTTGAAAAGCAGTTTAGAAATTGTTTGAAAGCCAAATTAAAAATAAAAGTAAATGGTCTTACTTTTTTGAAATAATTGTAGGTATCCGGCGACCTTTCACACATTTCTGTTACAAGAGTGACGGCGGTGATAAGAACAGCATGATTTTTTTCTGCTATTAATGTCCTGCATGCAGGTAGAAACATTTCCATGAGTTCCGGTACCTTTCTAACAATACGGAAAGCACAAAGAGCCGCTTTCTTCCTCAAATAAGCATTTGATGACTTTAAAAGTCTTTCAATTTCTGGAGCTAGATCACGAGACATTTCGACGGAAGCGATAGTTCCTAATGTACATAATGCCAACCCAACCACGAACTGGGCATTTGAATTCAAGTCACTATAGAGAAATCACAAAATTCAAATAAAATATTAAAAGACTTGATAAATTCTTAAAATGGAATAAAAAATTAATACAACCTTGAACACTTATGCGTACTACTTGCTGTCATGTATGACTGTGTATAGAACTTTTGTCGACTACAGTATTTATGGTAATAATATATTTAAACTAACTTTTTAAGGACGTTTGTAATCAACAAATGGGTGTCTTGACGTTCATCTAATAACAACATAGCACCTAAGTATCCAATTCTCTTGTCTGTAAATCTTGGGGATGCAATTAATTTGAGACATTCTAGTTGGCCGAAATGAGCAGGATAACCCAACCTATAGAATGGAAAGAACAAATTATAATTAATTTTGTGGAAAGAACAATATATATACGAGTGTAAAATATGTATTTAATTTATAAATGGAATAATAATGTAATAAATAATAATCTGACTAAAACGAAATGAAAACTGCATTATATATTTTGTCTGAGGAATAAAATCGAAACATTAAATAGGTTCAGACAAGTCTCTTATTTCAGTTCATTCTCTCTCTCTCTTGAAAAGTCTGGCTACCTTCAGTACAATTTTGACTTTCGAGTCGAAACAACGTCAGTGATTTCGTGCGTTATATATACTTATTAGATTTTTTATGGAAAGTTTGCTGCAACATTAATACTTATTTTGACACGTAAATATTTAGCTGGATTTTTTTGAGTCTGTAGGTAGACTGATAATAATAAAATTATTAGTCATGCGACTGATTTAGGTGACGACGATGGATCTCGCGGAGTACGTACACCGAGAGAACTGATAAAGAGGAAGTACAGCAAAAGCAAGATCGAGACTATGTAAAATCTCAAACTTCCATATCCCCCAACCTCTGTACTCTGTATACTCTTAGTAAATAAATAATTGATAAAAATCAAAAAGAGTACCAACATGTGAATATACAATAATTTTGCAACTGAACGACAACGCCAAACAGAGTCTTCATCTCGAAATGTATTCCTAATATTGGCACATTCTTTGTTAACAACTTCACGTTCCTCTGCAGCAGTTCCTAAAGTAAATGATAGTAAATTATAATCCATGAAAAAACTGCGAGTAGGTATAATAATAACATATGAAAATAGTTATTGACTTACTAGCTGCTCGAATCATTCGGATTAAATCTCGAAGGCGTAAAGGAGCTGGCATTTTAACTGGAAACCATTGAAGACATAAATTTAATGAATCATTCAAATAACGAATGCTTACAAGTAGATCCTTGAGTGAATTCGCAAGCACAAAATAGGTTATCCCTTTACATCATATAAAAATTACACCTAGCACTCTCACTTGTTAAGAATTACGTGTTAAGTACAAAGTAATTTCAAACATTTTGAATAAATAAAACAAAAATCTGACAAAGAAAACACGTGCAAATGTACAACAATTTTTGCGAAGCTATTTTCAGACAATTTTTAAATTTGTTTTAAGTACAAGCTCACCTCTTTCCACAGCATCATTGATCACTTGTTTTATTGTATTTGCCACTTCCATTATTATAGATTATTGATATCAATCTGAGTGAAGTCTGCTTTTGTATTGTTAGTATTTATGTATAATTAAGAATGTACTTTTATAGGAATGATTTAGTATTCAATTTGTACAGTATATAGTAGTATAGGAATGTACAAGCTATAAACTCAATTTAGTTTCCTCTGAACGTGTTTTAAAATGTATATAACAAATAATGATGACTCAGACAAGCATTCAAAAATGTCAATCTGGATGTTGTGGACTTGTTGCTGTATTAGTAAATGTGTTAATCTCAACGTTTTTTTGTCCAAGCATGTAGTTTTCTTTTCTGTATTCGTCTATAGTCTATAAAGAAAAACCAACACACAAACACTATACAATATGTGTACTTACAATCATCACTTAAACATCTGTCATGCTTATGCAGCAATTTTTTTTATTCATCATGAACCGGAACATGTAGAAACATGAATGAATTGGTAAAAATCAAATGAATGCAATAATTTATTAAACAATTATAATGTACAAGTATAGCTGAATATTATAATTACATCGCCTCTATAAGAGATCGATTAATCAAAAAAAATTTAAACACTGAGAATATTTAGAGAATATTCTTATAGGTTTGAAATTGCGGAATACAGAATAACAAAATACTTTTAGCTATATACTCAAACAAATCCACGAAAACAACTAAATACCTTCTAAATTAACTTGAGTGAAAAACTAATGCTCTATTATATTATTTACACTTACCTATTTACAGTACAAGTTGAACGATGTTTATATTTTCATAACAAATCAATAATAAAGGCGTCGTCGCAATGATAATTGAAATTAAAGATAAAAAATATCCACATGCACTTTCGATCTCATTTGCTAAATATTTAAGGACAAAAATGGATCTACTTTCTAAATTAATCTTCTATTAGAAGTACTCCACGGATGTTTCGACGTCAAATCAAGTAGATAATCCAACTACACTAAAATTATGAACATATTTCTAACAATTATTTCTTTTCTTGGACAATTCGATACACAATCAGTTGAAACTCAGCGCTCCTCCACAGCATTTTAATGGCAATAGACATGTGAATAGACTACCTACTCTGACATACTTACTTACTTAAATATGTGATCCGAGGCAAATAATAATAATAATAATAATAATTTTTTTGATGCAAATTAAATAATTTAATAGACGGTTATAAAAAGAAATTTATTGAGAGGTACGTCTGACGGTAACAAAAAATTATACATTAGTTTAAATTTCATTATGCATTTTTTTCATTGGCATCCACCACGGCTGGGGGTGAGACCGGATGTCATTCTTCATGAGTTGTCATCATTTCTAGGTGGTCGAATGTCAGCATTTTTTTTAAGACAATCCACAATCCACTGCAGTCCCTCTGATATACCTTCCCTGTAATAATTTTTAAGATTCGACAAAATCTTTATTGACAATTTGGAATCGAAGGAGAAGAAAATTATATATCCAGTATTTTTGGTTAAGTAAGTCAAATCTCGAACAATGAGGTTAAAGTTTATTTCTTACCCAGTGAGAGCTGACACGGGCATCACCATACAATCTCGAGAGCCGATCAAATGAGCACTTTGATTAAAAATCGGTTTCACGTCACGAACTCCCATGCAGTCAGGCAGATCTTGCTTGTTCGCGAGGACAAGAAGAGGAGCACCAACCAAAATCTCGTTCCGGATCATTTTATCTGTCAAAAAGGAATAATACAAATGCAAATATGTTTCTGAATCATTACATATGTGTCAATGTGGCTCTCAAGCGAGAATGTAATCTAACAATAAGCAATAAGTGTATTGAAAAAAAAAATATGCTACCGAAAGCTTCTTTGGATTCTTCAATTCTATCCCGGTCATGGGAGTCTATAACATATATTACGCCGTGGCATTCTGCATAATACTGAAATCAATATTTTTTAAAAAACACCCACATATGTATTAAGGTTTTTCTTCAAAGGGATTTCTCCTTGGAGTTTTTATATTAAAAGGAAATCTATATAGAACGTAAATAACAGAAATCACCATCATGAAATTATACATAGAAGCCTTAATTATTACTATGTAATATATAATGTGCTACCAAAATTATGAATAAACATATTATCTGCTGTCATATAAACAGTCTTCAACTCATGTATACTCTTCAATTAATTCCATTATGACGGACTTTATTGCATTTTCAAAACATCAGTAGTTGATTGAAATTCTATATATATAAGCTTAAAGCTTTTCTGTACACTAATTTCATGATTATCCTGATTATTGAGTATTTATAGTAAAACAAAAATTGCTGGTTGTTATATAACGAATGCATGATATATCTAAGGGGTTGTTATTTTTCTTCGTCTTTTCCCTAAAAATATACCTTATCCCACAATGACTGGAGCTCTGTTTGTCCACCAAGGTCCCAAAAAGCAAGTGAGATTCCATCCACATTGATACTACCAATATTTAACCCAACTGTTGAAGTAACTCTGGAACTGTCAGCTCGTTTATGATCCTTTACTTTACAAGCCTTTGCAGCATCTAAATATGTCTATATACGAAAAAAAAAAAATATGAACCTATCAAAAAATACAATCAAACATCACAAACCAAAAATTTGAATGTGTTCTATAAACTCACCGTTTTTCCTGCATTATCCAGGCCGAGTATTACAACACAGTATTCATCCTTCTGTGTTAAATGACGATATAATCCAGATAGTAAAGTATACATTATTTAATTCGTTGATGACCATATGTCAAAAATCTGTCAAAATTAAAGTTTCAGCACATGTCTATTAGTGTCAGCATATCTTTACTTGTATTTCAATAATAATTCCAACATTAAAATGTAAAAATCATCAAACTGACATAGACATAAATGTCCATTTCATTAAGATTAAAAGTTTACTTACACACATGACAGTTCCTTATCACTTTTAATTTCAATACAGCAGTTCCCGTGATATCCCAACTCACACGATCATCTTTCAAAGCGTAACGATACTATATACAAGTGCACTAAATAATTGTGATTACAATCAAACTCACATTCAACTAAAATGTCCAGACACAAATCATTTTAAAAATACACTTTTTTGTTGACTTATTTTACTCGCAAACGGCAAACAGTGGCACACTGACAGAGAATAGGATTCGAATTTAGTGCCGAAACAACTCGAAACTTTTGAGTATAAAATATGTAGGTACATATAGACCGGATGTCTACCTTTTTCCGTCAAAAGTATGTACCTACACCTACTTCGTACGGACCACAAAATGACCAAAAAATAGCGATTGATGAGTCGGACGGGCAGTTAACCAGAGAAATCAATTAATTCTTAAATAAATCCTTCGCTGTATACAAAAGTTATTTGAACGTACGGGAGACTTTTACGCTTTAGCTCCAACGTTTTAATGTCAACGGTCCAATTTACCGGTGAATGTGCAAATATCATAATCATATATACTGCAATGAAAATGGAATGAATAAAAAACCTTGACTATAGGAATTTAAGAGTAAATAGACTATTTACTAAATGTAACTCAGACAGAGAGAGAGAATAATCCATAGTATCTGTATATATATATATATATATGATATGAACGCGTTTTCAATTGCACTCATTTTCATTGTAGCAGCTTAGAAGACATGCGATCGCACATACCTGTGGCGTCCAACTGTGCATATGAAAACGTTTCAATATTCATAGTATTAATTTAATACATACCATTTCGCTGTGAGTCTCTGTTTATAAAAGAGAAAGGAGGGAAATTGTCGTAGAGAAAGTACGAATAAGGAAAAAAAACTGGGTGCAACGAATGACAGACACAGAATTTGAGTATATCTGTGTAGTTCGAGAGTTGAAGCCTGAAATGAAATGTATTTCCTCATACAGTTTTCAATGTTGAAAATATGGGAAGAGTAAAAATATAAAACAAAAATGACTTGGGTTTTTAGGCTCTCTTCTCTCAGCATAATTCACATTCAACATTCAACATTCAACGGACAATTGTGAAACACCACTACTATACTGGAGCTGCTTTTCCAGCGGAAGATGCCAGGCGTAGACACATGGCATGAAAACCGAGAGGAAGAGAGAGAAAGGAGAAAGCAGGGTGAGAGAGGTGGTTGGGAAACGAAGGTGGATTCTTACGGAGAACATGGAGTGAACGCAATATCGTATTCCTCTCTTGTATTTGCCAGGGGCAAGAAATACATTCCATGTGCCCTATTCTATATTCTATATATTCTATTCTATCGTGCTGTTCCACTCTGGATAGATACTCACAAGAGCAAAAGCAGCATGGAAAGTTGAAGCAAAAGTAGGGGGAAAGTGGCAGCAGCAGCAGCAAGAGCGTCGAGCTGTCTACGAGACTATTTTTTTTCTCTCTCTCTCTCTCTCTTGCTCCACAACTTGTATTCTTGTGAGGGAAGTACAAGGAGGGCACTCGTATTCGTATTCAGTGGGATCGGGTAAATACACGGAGTGGAGACGACGACAACGACGCGTCTCTTGGCCTCATCCATCCACCGTCATTGTGTCAGTGTGTTATATAGTCAAAGTGTACACACACACACACAAAGTACATAGAGAATACACGTCATGTTCGTATTTATTAAATTGTATATTTGACCAACCATTCAACCATATCCAAAAAAAAAACCCAAACAAAAAAAATCCAAATGTACTTTCATTCCGTCTCGATCTATATATACATTTGAACATTTTACACGAGTACGAGTATTTATTAAAAAGCCCACCCCTGGTCAGTATCAATTACTAACGAACGAAACATTCCCCTCATTTCTATAAACACACAGAATACTTTGTAAATAATTGGAGAATTCTCCAAACTCACACAACTCACACAACTCAGAACATCCTCAGTCCATTGACAACAGAACGTCAAGTCCACCCTCAACTGAATTCTCTCTTTCTGTGTGTATTGAAAATCCAGAAAATTCCTTCTACTCGCACACACCAAAGTGTCCAGTGCCGTTCAATCAATATATACGAGTACAAGAATCCACATTACAAGGAAATTAAATTAACTACAGGAACTTCTAATCAAAAACCCTTCATGTCAAAAATTTCAAAATCTAAATGTAGAGAATGTTTTCAAAATATTGTAAATATCAAGATTATATATCAGTACTATCAAAATAATCACGACTACAAAAAGACTGACTTCACACATATACCATACGAAAAGTTCAATATCAATTTTCAGATTACACATATATTTATGCACTAAAAAATATCCTCATACAAAAAAACAAGAAACAATCATTTTGAGAAATTTTGCCTGATTTTTTGATTTAAAAATGAAATCGCATAGTTGAATATTTTCAAATTTGAACTTGAAGAATTTTCGTTGCAGGATTGATTTGGGGATATTGAGCAAAGGGGGTGATGAAAAAGGGAAAGTGAGATACTATTAAAAGTGTGTGTGTTTGCTTACCCCATACACTTGAGTTTCCTTTTAGTGCGTTCACTCTTCAACTACTCAGACGACGACGAGCTTTTTCCTACATCAAATCTCCCTTGTTCACGGGAGGGAATCGGTGAAACTGGGAAAAGACTCTCATTTGAATGAAGATATCCGTCATTTTTGTGTAAAAACAAAAAAATACACAAACACAAACTCTCTCGCTCCCTCATCGAAAAATCCTGCCAGACAATAAAAAAAACGGAGGACTTTTCCTCCACACATACGTTTGAAACTTGAGAGTGAAAGTAGAGAAAGTTGACTTTTTCTCAAGAGTGAGGAGAGAAAGTGAAGAATTTCAATTGCATAAACGACTGACTTCAATTGTCACACCAACTCTCGCCAAATCTCCATCGTCATCTTCTTTTGTCTTTGGAAAGTTGGGGTGAGCATCACATTTTCTCAAAAGAATTTCCCCAAAAGCCCCATGGACCAAATTGAAATGGTAAAATACTTGAGAAGTTTGCTGCGGACTTTGTAGAAAGGAAACGAGTGAAAAGAGAGAGATACAGAGAGGGAGAAAACCCCCCACTGGGATCCCAATCCGAATAAAGACGAGTTGACAACGAGTAAAAACTATTACTACTATTACTACAATTGTAATTAACATCATCGGAGAGCTCGTCCTTTTAGACTGGGATTGCAAACACCAGAATACACGCTCTCACTTACCAATACCAATTCAACCCGGGGAAGAGGCAACTCTAAGTTAATTTGTAAAACAAAGGCGATTTAAGAGAGAGAGAGAAATAGAGGGGGGGAAAAGACTGAATATTGTGGGATAAAACATGCAGGTCATGAGGATTGAGGTTGAGTGTAAATGAAAGGTTTCACTTATCTTCTTCACAGTTCACAGTGGAAAGAAATATAAGAAGAAGAAGGAAAAAAAGAGAATCCATTTTACCATTTACTTACACGGTTTAGTTGCGAGTAAATAACATTAACACCCTCTGATGTGAATGTGATCCACGGTGCTTTGTTCTCCTCACTCCTTGGTTGGTTTTCATGAGAGATGAGTCAAGTTGAGATGAAATGAGATGAGATGACAGACAACTCTGGAGAAGAAACTTGAAGATAACTCTCTCTTCTATCTGTACAGATAAAGCATCCACGTGAAATCGCTCTCAATAAAATAAAGAAAAAACTACATTTGTATAAGATTTGTGCGTTCACTTTCCTTTGGTGTTCGTCGTTGTGGGTGTGTTGGTGAGATCCGCAAGTGTCCCACACGTTTTTTTTTTACATTTCACATTTTCACTTCCCACTCACGATCATTTTACATTCGGGGAATAATCCACTCCATTTTTTTACTCACTCTACAAGTTCAAGTATACGTCATTTCAGTAGAGGACGAGAAGGGAAGTGAAGGGATTTGTCATTCATTGACTTGATCAGATCCGCCCTGCATTTTTTCTACGTCGTTTTTTTCCCCCTTGCAATCGGTGACTTGAATTTAAATGCATCATATAAAATTTTCAATCATCTCAACGTCTTTTTAATGGGGAAACCGTGAATTTTTTTCTCAGGGGATTCTCCATTTATTTGAACTAGCGTTCCGTCAATTCATCCGATTATCATGTGAAGAATATATAGTCAAGTTGAATTGAGTTGGAGGAGAGTGATAATTGTCCAATAGAAAGTCAGTATGTATCGTACACACCGCGATTATCCTTGAGTGAATTCGTGTAAAAAGTGTTTGAGCCGTAGAAATAAAAATTTCTTGTGATGACCCATCAAAAAATGATGATTCCACTCTTCTTCGGGTACAAACTGATAAAACTAATTCACCTGATGGACGACAATTAAAAGTGAAAGTACGCACATTACATGTATAATCTCAAAATGTCCTTCTCGGTTTTTACGTTTCATCTTCTTTCCTCGGTGATTTCCATGTCGTCGGACTCTTCGGATTTAAAATACATGAAGCCATCCACACAACGATTCTTCGGACTCTGACTGAGAATTGAAAACAAATATTCGGACGTCCGAATCCTCTTGGACTGGTGAAAAGGAAATTGACGAGTGAAATGGCGATAATGTGATTGAAGGTGCGGAAATAATCGTCAAGTGGAGAGAAAGAGAAAGCACACAAGAGGGAACGAAAGTGAGAGAGAGAGAGATAAAACGAGTGGAAAGTCGGAATTGGAATTGGAATTCACTGCTCGTCAACCATTTTAGTTTCTTTATTTAAAAAAAAAAAAATACATGGAAATACAAATAGAGTGAAGATAAAAAGAAAATGTGAGGATGCCGATGCCATTTGCTAATGAAGCTCGTAAGGAAAGTCTCTTATGACTCTCCACACACACATACACACACACACACACGCACATAGAATCCACAAGAAAAGAAGCTCAAAAGAAATAGGAAAGTGAAGGAATGTGCAAGCGTCAAAGGGGATCCAAAAGGGTTTCGCTATATATAAAAAAACGACTAAACGACTAGTTGCAGAATCACAGTGAAGAATACTCGAAGACACCACACAGATAGATTGACATGGGAAATACATAATAAAAGTACACTCACACGTTCACTCATTTGTAATCCATTTCCCACACACTTTCTCATCGACATCGTGTACAGTGAAGAGAGGAAAATCCCTCCTATGTTTTTCCTTCTCATTCTGGTCATGACTTTCTCTTTCGGAAATGATCATTTTCCCTCCCCCACACTCACATTTACACAGTAGCTTTCCATATTAAGTAATCCAAGGAACGTCAGTTGACACACGACACACGAAAGACACTTTTTGAATATTTTTTACGAGTTTTCGAGTCTCTCTGTTTGGTTTTCCATTGTCAAAACCACATTTGGTGGGTTTTGAGATCGTTCCGAGAAAGCAAAAGCAAAAGTGAAAGTGTCTCCATTGGATTTTAATGATCATGCTGGTTATTGAGTTTCCAGCTGAAGAACCAAAGCATTCGGATTTTGATAATATTTCCCGTCAAAAGTCGATATTTGTGAGCTTTGACGTTGGCTTGAGTGAATTCTCCATACTCGACAATGACAATGACAATGACAATGACAACGACAATGACAACGGAATCTCCGCTCGTCATCCATCATTGAATTTCCCTTCTCATTTCAAGTCGGGGATAGAGATAGAAATAGAGACATCACACCACCATCGCAATTTGCCATCATTTGCCCACCTCTCCCAACTTTCTCCGTGTGTGTCGAGGACGACGATCCAAAAACTTTGACATGTCTCTCCATGTCGACGAACAGAAACCAGAGAATAGAGAGGAAATGACACCCAACTCCTCGATGCAATCAAACTACTCGACGAAGAACCAACAACAGCAACTCCAAAACTTTCCCAGGAATCCTCATAATCGATTCTATCAGTAGACAAGACAACTCCTCAGGAAAATGATTCCTCAGTCAAATTACTTTTTATAAGGTAAGCGCAATCTATTTATGTACAAACATCACATTCACCATCGTTTGTATTGTTTCTTTGTGGATTCCCTCGTATCTGTATTTGTAATTATATATCAATATCCAAATTACATCCCCCCTCCTGCTGTTTTTTGCACTCATGCGTTGGATTGTATTTGGATTTTCCGTATCGGGAATGAAAAACAGGTAAGACACATGAAACGTACAGGAGTTTTGGCTCAAGTATGAGGAATTTGACTATATAGACTATTGAAATTCGTTTAATTTTGGGCGCTTGTTCAGAATAGAAAATGAAAGGAATTCTTGAATTGTCTCTTGTACTTGAATTTGAATTGATGATTTAAAACGGGAAACATGAGAGAGAGAGAGAGTGAGAGAGAGAGAGAAACGTCCAGGACACAAAGTATTTGCAAAATTTCATGTAGCATTTGAAATATCCAAAGTAATTACGGGTTTGGATATTTGATAGTTGTTCCTTGCTTTGCATTTAGAACGAGATAGCTTTGTGTCTGTGTCTGGTCTGACAGCTCAAAGCAGCAATGTGTGGTGTTCTAATGAGATTGACAAGTGCACCCGCTGAATCTCTCCTCTTCCCTAACATTTAATTACAAAAATATACAGATAGGAACATGAAATGAAATGTGATAGGTTTGAAATGATATGGCTTCGCCGTGAACATTGCAATGTAATTTCCAGGCAGCCGACCCAAATTTACACAACCGCATTCACTATTCCATACAAGAAAAAAAAATACGCACTTGAAATCGCCTTAAAATCCTCACCCATTGTTTCTTCAATTCCAATGTCCATGTCAAATAATCGTAGCGATTCTCTCGTGATGCATAATTGACTTGTCCTAAGTGATACAAACTATACGGATAAAATTATAAACATGCTCACAAACCTCATTGGTTGAATCGTCGTCAAATCAAAATTGAAGTACATGGCTCTTGTGTGAATGAGAATAATACTTTACGTTTTTTCTGATTGTTCCTCAAAAAGTGGCTTTTGTTTATTGTATAGAATAAGTTGAATAGGAATAAAAATGATAAAAGAGAGAGAGAGAGAGAGAGAGAGCTGAGAATTTTACATTTTACTATTCCAATTTCAAGTTATTTTCAGAAAGGACTAGATAAGAAAAATGACGTTCTCTCTCTCTCTTTTTCTTGGGCACAAATGAATATCCCAAATCTCGTTCTTTTCGTGTCCAAGCGACTGAGACCAAGGAGGACGATGGGTTCAAATATGAGGAAATGAGAGAGAGAGAGAGAGAAGGGAAAGAGTGTTGAGATGACTCGTTGTCCATCCATAATGGGCTCCTCCCTATACAACTTGACGATTCACACACGCATTGAGTCTCGTTCAACACTCATTTCATTTTAACTCTCTTTCCTTCCCATACAAAATCAATAATACTCTCGCTCACCCGCTTTTTCCCTTTCCTCGCTACTTCCTTCGTTTTTCTGACTCTTGATGGGACGACAGGATAGATGGGAAAGTGCAGGGATACGAGAAAATAGAGAGAGACAGAGGAAGGGAAAGAGAAAGAGAATGAGGAAAGGTATGAGAGGAGAAGAGAAAGAGGAAGAGAAAACAAACTACTGGAAGAGCTTTTTCTCTTTTCCCTTTTCTCTGGAGCTGAAGCTCTGTTAAAGTAGAAAAGTAGTCGTCTCTGGTCTGAATGCCAGATGAATGATGCATATGGACCGTTACCCTCCTCATATTTTCCCCCTTCGCTTCCAAGGCAAAGCACAAAGAATACCCAAATGTTAAACTGAAACAACCAACTTTCAACTTGTATTCACTCACTCACTCACTCACTCACTCTCTCCCTTCCTTCCTTTTCCTTCTCTCTCCACATGTACGAGCATGTGAATGGTGAAAGGCAGATTGCCTGAGTGAATGTGAATGTGAATACAAGAGAGTGAGAGCGAGAGAAAGAGAGAGAGAAAGGGAAGAAAATTGCAGGAGGATTCGTCTTTTCTACCTTTCAAAACTCCTGACTTTCACTTTTTAACCTTAACCCAATTCCCCCTCTTTTTCCTTCTTTCTCTCCTTCTTTCTCTCTCGCGGTTCGTTTCTCGGGAATTCATCAGACGTTCTTTCCTTCTTTCTTTCCCATGAAAGCAGCCCAACGTTCTTGTTGGACTTGTACATTTTAAAATACTAAAACTGTTGTTGAATGATCCACTATTTTACACGCGTTTACTCGTCTCAATGAAAATGCCTTTAAAAGAAGGATGGGCAACGTAAATCGGAGAATTGTGTGTGTAAAGAGATGCTATAGAAGAGTGTTGAATTTCAATCGGTAATGAAAGTCAGCAGAAGCAAGAGAGAGACAGAGAGAGAGAGAGTGAGAGAGAGAGAGTGGAAAATCTATAAATTTAGGACGAGGACAGGAAATAATCTAATTTTAGTGTCATTTATCGGAAAGTCTGTCAGTCATGATCAGAATTTTTTGGCATGAAAAGCCAAATGAATGACTGGAGATTTCCTTTTTCCCCCTTTCATTTCCTTTGAAACTTTCCCTTTGAGACACCAAATGGGAAGGGAGAAAGAGAAAAGGGCCGAGTTGAATTGAGTTTCGAGTTTTTGGACCAGGAAAAGGAAAAGTACTGAAATATTATGGAATATTCACGTATTCGGATATTCGGATATTCGAATTCTCATATGAAAGATGGAAATGCGGAAAATGTCTCTATGCGCTTTTATCATTGTTCTATAATGGTTGGAGTTGGAGAGAAGAAAAGGAAGACGAGGGGTCGGACAGTGTTGGGACTTTAAACCATTTAAATCATTGACCTTATCCTATGTAAAATTCTCCAAGCCCAGTCACGCTATGCCAAGCTCTGCGAATAATGACATCTTGAACAGATGGCAACCAAAATTGAAATGAGCACAACGAGCTTCACTGAACTCTCTTCCGTTTTCTCAAATTAACATTGGAGATGCAGAACGCTCTGTAGTTGTAATGAAACGATAAAAGGATGGCGTATAGAATGAAGCAGAAGCAGAAGCAGAGGAAGAGAATCCTCGTTTCCGCTCATTTCAACTAGTCAGTCGTTCTCTCTCTCTCTTTCTCTCTCACTCTCTCTCTCTCTCTCTTTTGTCTCGTGTCACTTCCCCCTCCTATCATTTCAACGTCAACCGTCGTTATTGTCATTTTCATTGTCACGAGGAGTCTGCGTTTGGGCGATTCATATTCAATCTAAATTTTATGTATATTTCTTCCACGAGATTTCGTGCTCATACATTGTTTGGATATTGGTTCAGCTAAATTGTTCGGCTCTATATAGCTGTGGTGTATGATGATTTTTTGATTAAAACAAAATAAAACCAAGAAAATCAGGATAAGAGATAAATAGAAATGTAACGAGATGACGACACGTTTGAAGTCTCTCTTGCGATTCCCCCATGAGTGAGGGAAATCAAAGCCATTTCATTTGACTCGGTTCAAAGGTAAAGGCACAATTTGTTTTCCTATGTAAATCCCAATTTTGTGTACAGAAAGGACTTTTCTCCATGTGCTCATTGTCAGCTCATCCTTCCTTTCTCTCTCTCTCTCTCTCTCAAAGGATTTTAATTGCAGCACAATGACATTTTGTAAAGGTACCGCTGAAACGCTCCGTGTTCACATTCCCAAACCAATTTGCTCACCACCGACCGACAGACTCAAAACATATTCAAAACTGTGTTTGTAGTTTGGATGAAATTACTTTCATTTCATCATCGTACTTATTTGAATTTCGAATCCATTCAATCCTCTCTCTCTCTCTCCCCCTCTTTCTTTCACATCAATTAAATGCATACAAACAACTATTTTGATTGAAAACTCACACACACACACACGATCAAAATAAATGTCAACTTTATGCCCCACAGCAATAATTTTTTTAACAAAGCGACATGCTTCAAAATATCCAAACTGCTTGTGGGGTGAGGAGTGGAGAGACGAGAGAATGGTGGTTGGGGATGGTTCAGGTGTAATTGATATTCCAAATGTTCATGAAGGAGTATCATTTGTTGGAGTAAATGTGGTGTCTGGTGGGAGAATGGGGAAAAGGCAATAACACTCAATTAAATTAACTCGACGTACAGAAGTACTCAAGTCTATTTGGAATATGAAGGGAGTCCGTTGGCAGTTTGTAGTTTCCAGTTGGTATAGTTGGTAGTTGGGCAGGGAAGCCGAGAGTGTAGAACTGTAGACTGTAGACTGTAGTTGTAGAGTCTTCAGTGTAGACGCCTCTAAGCTCTCAACTGTTACCACTTTGGTTTTGGTTTTGGAGTTTTGGTCCGTCCATCAGCACATACACACACTTTCCTTTCCCTTTCCCTTTTATAATCCACCAACTTCCCACTCCAACGGACGACCAACGACAAAGCATGCTGGCCAATATGTTCTGTAACAAATGTTTAATGACCAAATGAGAGAGTTCCTTGTGTATGTGTAGAATGCAGAATGTAGAATGTAGATTGTAGACTGTAGATTGTAGACACTGCACCACAGTAAAATAGAGAGAAAATGGTCGAGAATAGTGAAGTGAAGTCATTAGTTTGATGATAATTTGAGGATAAATCATTCGAGAAAATGATCCCAACCTTCCCTTTCCCTTTATCAGTTTATTATTTTATTATTTATTTCTTACTCTCATTCCCCATCATCATCTTTCACTCTTTTCTCTTTCTCTCTCCCTCTCTCTCTCTCCCTCTCTCTTATTGTGTACCCACAGGATAAAGTCCCCCATAAAAAGTAGTCATAACCCGCCTCATTATGACAACAACGATTTCTTATCCCGCACTTCCACACCATACAGAAACACATTTACTCTGGAATAAATTACAAAATCATTTCCATGTCCATTATTTTATTTTATTTCCTCAACGAAAGGGGGAAAGTGAAAGTCCATTTCCTTTCCCATTTTACCGTGTATAAATACAAATAGAATAAGAGAAAGAGGAATACAAATGTACAAAAGTACAAATAGACTGGGAATTGAACAAGGTTTGCCTTCAGTCACTCGACCTCTTTGTGAAAATCGCAATTAAATGGAGGGAAATATATCAAATAATAAATAATACAGTACTGTTGTAGGGAACACATTCTGTCTCCACGTTTTATGGGCTCCTTGTTATTTTTATGTGGCTATAAAAAGTGGGAATTAAAACCGAATTCATGGTATTATAAATAAATAAGAGTTGGGAGAGAGCGTAAGAGAATTCCTTGGCGAATGAGTGAAGTCTGGTTAAGAATTTCCATTTCCTTCCTTCAGTCTCTGTCGCTGTCTCTGTGTCTGTTTTTGTTTCTCTTGCTATTGCTATTGCTGTCCCTGGAAAAAAATTACGTTACGGAACGTAAAGGAACAAGGAAAACTTGACGATTCCTCGTCTTCTATGGAATTATTTTGATATTCTACCACGGAAAGAGGGGAGCGAAGAAGATGACAAAAATATAGGAAGAAAACAGAGAAGGCTACATGCATTCGTTTTCCTTGTCGTTGTTCTCCCTTTCGTGTGATGGCATGTACATAAATTTCTTGGTTTTCCTTGTGTTGTTGGTTGAGCTATCAAGTTTCAGGGAAATGGCAAGATATGAGATGTCTTGAGTTGCATTCAAAGAGAGATGGAAAGAGAACGTGGTGGATACAGTGCATCAAGCTATTAGCAGTCTAGATAGATTGAATAGCTTTTTTTTTGGCTTTCCACTTGGAGTTGAAGTTCTAAGTTCTATGTAGGAACAAACCTGTTGCTCCATTCCCCCTTTCTCCATTCTCCATTATTTCTATCGTGACTGTCACATCGTGTACACATACACATACGGAAATACACACCACACTTTGATAGAACTTCTTTTCTCGAGACACTTCTTACACGAGTAAACAAGTTCAATATCTTGATTGAGTATCCACAGGCCACAGTCAAGAGAAAGCAATACTTTCATATACATAAGCATGCTCTGTCTCTACTTTCCCTACCAACTTTCACCACACCAGGAAAAACTTGTGTTGTATTTTTTAGGATGGAAATACTTTTTTTTTGTTGCAAGAAATAGGATGCGGTCTCGAATAGCAAATGGCGAATGGAGAATGTGCGTGAAGTTTCATTTGGATTGGTTTGAGCTTATCTGTGTGTGTGTGTGTGTCTGTTTGGAGTCATAGAATATCAAGTCGAGTTTTAGTCCTACTTCTGGTTTTGATTCGGTTCTGGGTTCTGTTGAAAAATGAGAAGTTTCATATTGGAAGGTATGTGTGTGTGTGTGTGAGTCGTGGCTATATCATAAGAGTTTGTATGTACATGATGGTTATTCATGGGTTTGGATGGGGAGTGTAAATGGAAGCTATGGGAGCTCCAGGAAAGGAACGATGGCACACAAGATGAATTGCACATGGGCTTAGCCTTGGTTTTGGCAGTCGAGCAAGAACATTAAAAACACTGTGGTTAGTGCTTGTACAGTTTTTGGAGCGAGTATTTCCTGCTCCTTCTCCAAGTCTGTCTGTCTGTCCGTGTATATTATGTATTACAACTGTATATAAGTATATATATATATATATATATGTATAAAAATATAGGGAACTGTATAGGTTTTCTCGTACAAAGCTCCCTTGCCGAGAAAAAAGTATCAGCCATCAGCCATGTTCTTTCAGTTTTCAGTCTAGTTCTGTAGTTGAATTCGGTTCGGTTGCCGTTCGCTTCATGTTTTTCTACCGCTACCGCTACTTTATTCGTTGGTTCGTTCGTTCGTTCGCTCGCTCGCTTCCTCGCTCGTTCTTCATTCGTGCATTGGTGGAATAGAAACTTGTTGGAAGTTGGAAGGCTCTCATGAGAAGAGAAAATTCTTTACGCTATGGGTTTAAAGTTGGTCAAAACTAAAATATAAAATGCGATGAGGGAGCTCAACTATTTCTCTACCCCCTTTCCCTCCATTCTCTCATATGTACATATGTACATCCATATCCATATCTCCGTCATGCCATGTACATTCATGTACGTTATACATCCTTGAACGCTGTATCGTACCGAAAAATATTCTACATTCTACAGTCAAACGTGTGTATGTGTGTGTGTGTAAGTACTGTAAGTGTGTGTAAGTGTGTTTGTGGGGTTCTCTAGTTCTTCATACATGGGGAAGCGGGATGAACCTGTTGCGATAGGATAGGATGGCATGGCATGGCATGGCATGGCATGGCATGGCATGGTTTGGCATGAGGACTCGAGTAGTAGTGAAAGTAGTGAAAGTACGTAGAGGGAAAGAACCAAGTACAAACTCCCATCTCGAAACCGTAATAATAAAATAGGTACTTTCATTCCCTTGTCCTAGAATTTCCTAGAATTATTGCATTAGTGTCAACTCTTTTATTTGAGGTCTCATTCTAACTGTATACTTTGTGTGTTGGCTCTTTTCCTGTCTCTCTCTCTCTTCCTCTCTCTCTTCCTCTCTCTCTCTCGAAATGGAAAAGCATTAAGAGTTGAATGTAAGTAAACCTTTGACTATACACAGTCGAGGAGGGTTATGTACATCACATCAGCTCACGGTGTGTGTGTGTGTGTTTGTACGGTGCAGTTCTACTTCTACTTCTATTTCTACTCATGGAAGCAAAACGAAGAGATAAAGCTCCATGAAAAGAGTTCTCTATTCCCTCGCGTCGTAGGTTTTCTCTACTCAACTTGATCCAATGGGCTCGAGTCCTTCGGAAAATACTCACGACTCTACTGCTTACGTGATTCCTCTCTTTCTCTCTCTCTTTCTCTCTCTCTTTATGTATTGTCCAATTAAATTTCATCCCCAGAGATTTACTTTACGTTGGATGAAAACCTCTGGCATCAGTTTGTCATATCTCCTTCAGACAGGTATTATTTCTGCAATATTTCAATAATCATTCCCCATCAAAACCAAAACCAAAAAAAAAATCCACTACCACTCCACAACATAACATGCACCTTTTATCCTCACTCCTCCCACCACGATCTCCAACTCATCGCCAGTCGCTAATCATTTTCAACAGTTATCTCAATAAATTACTTTATTATTACAAACTTGGCCCTTTTTTTGTTGGATTTTTTTGGTTTTTTATTGGAAAAAGTCCTTGTATAAAAATCCAGTTGAATTAGAAACCATAAGTTGACAGAAACATTTGTTACAATTAGGTTTTGGCATTTTGGCGTTTTGGAATTTAATATTTAAAAAAATGATCAAATGGTAATAAAAAAAACTTGGATAAGATGAAAATAGAAAATGAAGTAAATTCATTTAGTGAGAAGATAGAAAGACGTCAGACCATGACACAAAAATTAAGTTGTCTCAATCTGAAATCTGAAAACAAAATCCTTTTTGTACTTGACAAACTTTCAGACTCAAATTGAATTTGCAAATTTTTATTGTAGTGTATTAATAGCTGCAGAAACCTAATAAAAGGAAGAAGAAGAAGAAGAGAAATGGTAAAAGAACAAAATGGCAAATGAACTTTAGTTGGATTAGCTGGAAATTTTTAAAAGGGTATAGGGGGGAAAAAAATGTAGTAAATCTAAATGGACGAGAAAAAAGCTTTTGAAACATTCAACAGACAATTCATGGGCCTCAAACACTCGTGTACTCACGATCAGTACACAAGTCAAAGTCCAAAGTGAACTCGAGAGTCAAGTCAAAGAGGTTGAAAAAGCAAGAGTAAAAAAGAGTAAAGGAAATATCCTCGTTCACTCCTTTTTATCCCTTCATTTGGTTCCTCTACATATACTTTTCAAGTTCCTGAGTAAAAGCATCGGAGGAGACCTTTATAATAAATGCAGGAGAAAGAGGTTTCTGTATTTACAAACCATTTTGTATGTAAATACATTAAAAATAAGACGAAAACTCAATTTTAAATTTCAATTCCATAGGTGTTTCGTCATTTCAATGTGGCTGTGTACAGGTCTTGGGAAAGTCATCAGATCAGAGTAATTGAGATTTATTCTCACCTTTATCATACATAAAATGAAATAAAATCCTTTAAATTAAAAAAAAAGGATAATAATAATATTGCATCAAAACAATTTGGAGACAGAACTTTCAAATCCACAGTCGACAGTCTACAGTCGACAGTCTACAGTCGAGTTTTTAAGGTGAGGACAAAAAAACTCATTTGCTACACGAAATTTATGTCCCAGTTTATTACCCATGCAACTGACGATGACGATGAGGATGAGGATGAGGATGACGAGAGGTGGGTAGGCATTGAAGGCAGAGAGTCAGCCTGACTCAGTGAGGACAATTACCTAGAAAATAGAAATAGAAAACGAAAACGTACGACCTCAATCGATAAGACTCTCTCTCTCTCTCGCTTGTAAAACATTGTGAGCACACATTCCCTCAGCTTTTCTTCTTCCTCTTCTTTTCACCTCTTCGTCTCCCTGTTTCACTAAAGTAATTTTTCCAATGTGAAAAGCCTTCAGGTTTAGGTTCTTATTCTTGTCGTGTGTATATTTCCTTTTTTTTCTCTCTCTCTCTCTCTCTCTCTCTCTCTCTCTCTCTCGCTCTCTCACTCTCTCACTCTCTCTCTCCACTCTTTTAGTTTTAGTCTGCTGTCGATGAAGAGAAGAAAAAAAGTATATGAAATTGTACATGGTGCAATCATTTCCCTGAAACTACACAGAGAAAAGGAGAGAGCTAACGACCGTTTCGCAGTTTCTCAGTTTTTTCTGTGTGTGACAGAAAATCGAGTGGAGGAAAGAAAGAAAGAAAAAGAGGAGAGAGAGTGAGAGTGAGAGAAAAGAGTGAGAATAGCTCATAACGTAGTGTATGTCCGATGAACGAAGGAAACTCGTTGTCGTCGCGTGTTTGCACAAGCTAAATTCATTTACACTTGCTTGACATCTTCCACATACACGTACGGAGAGAGAGAGTGAGAGAGAGGAGAGAGAGAGGAATGAGTCGGCATCAGCATTGGCAAAATGTACCATATAATATAGAAGGTACAAACGAAGGAAGGAAGGAATGACGGTGAGGATGGGAGAGAGAATATGGGCGTCTCAGCAATCTAATGTTGGTGCTAATACGACTAACTAACGATGACTAAGCACGTAACCTCGACCTCAACTCAACTAGATTTCCCAGTTTCGTTTCTACTTTCTACTTTCTAGGCACAGTCGCACTCAACCCCCCTCCCCATAAAACTCATACATTTTTTTCCCCATTTTTGTTTTCATTCCCTCACAAAACTACGTAATATATCGTATATTTTGTATGGAGGAAAGGGAAAGAGAGAATAAACATCCAACCTTTTATATACCGGTATTTATCTCACTCTCATTCTCTCTCTCTCTCTCTCTCTCTCACTTTGACTATAGAAAGTCAACGTACGATATTCCAAGGATCTAACAAGGAACTCTTCATGTCACAAAAAAGTGACAAAAGGCAATACATAATAAGAAATTCTCAGAAATTCTCAAAAAAAATGAATTGCATCTGCAATCTGACTGCATACGGACTGCAGATTGTTTAAGGGAAAGGAAATCAATAATTTACAATTTAATTAGAGAAATTCCAAAACTTTCCATGTCTGAAATCCAAAAACTGTACTTGAATCATTTCTGATGACGTTCCATTGGATTTTGGATATTAGACAAACGAAGGAAAATGAGAGGGAAAGAAATGAAGGAAGTATCCGAATGAATATATATGAGTGGATATGTATTGTATTGTAGTTTTCTAGTGATGATGGAAAATGGAGTCCTGGGAAGTGTCTGGTATATATAATAATAATAAAAAAAAAGGTAGAAAAATCCAGTAATCACCCGAGTCAGGAGTCATTTATTCCTGTTCAGCCTACTCGAGTACTCCATTCATTTTGAATCCATTATTCATATTGATTGTTCCACCCAGCACACAGCACATAGAGCCAGAGCCCTACAATCATGTAATCACCTTTGATCTACCCAAAATGTACCCATAAACTACAGATACTCTTCACCAGCCCCTCTCCTCTACTTTCCCTCTTTCTCTCTTTCTCTCTCTCTCTCTCTCTTTCTCTCTCGTTCTCTGGGGGCGAAAAACGCCATGTAAAATACTCGCAATCAAACTCGAGCAACTAATTGGACCTTTATTGATAATTAGTCTGACATTAGTTTAAATTTGAGTGAGTCTACGTTCAAGTGCAATGCGATATAGGACGACCAACCGCTTGGATTCATAATAACAACAACAACAACTCCGCCTGTATTTATATGTAATAATGTGTATGTATGTATTTTTTGTTTCTCCATTCCTAACAAGTCTATATCAATATAAAGAGAGATTCAGAGGAACTTCTACCTACACAAATTACTGCATATAGTCATTAAAATAGTTTGGAAACTTTGGCATTTTCGTATATTTTTCCTATGCGTACTAGTATTATCCACATTGGGATTTAGATACAGATTTAGATGTGAAAATAGTAAACGGGAAATGAATCATTGGAATTCCCTTTGATGAGAATCTTAGCCAAACAAAAAAGGGGAAGGAGAAAGAATTCTGGTAAATGGCAAGAAGGGGGCAAAGCTGGTTGTTTGTTTATGTTTGATGAATACATTAAACTTCCTACCGTGTGCCATATTCACAAGTGGAAGATGGAAGAAGAGAGCAAGAGGAAGATGGAGAAGAAGAACAAAAATGTTTCATCTGCATTTTTTTGATTTGAATTCCAAGTTGACGAGTTTTCTATGGTGTACGCAAGTCGAAATCAAAGTCAAAATCAAATTGAAAGTTCAAGTTGAAGCAGTTTTGGAGAGAGAAAGGGAATTCGAATGGGTCTGGAAATGGAAATGGGGAATCTCTCCTGTAATTCAAACGGCGGGTACAAGAGACGAAGAGCTCTCAAATGAGTACCAAAGTTTAAGTTGTAAAGTGAAAAACTATTGTATGCTCTTCATTGGGAATGTACTTGAACGGCGGAAGGTGCAGACTTCCTCGCATCAAATCTCCCCTCCATTTCATGTATGTTAAATTCATTCCAAATACAAACATGTTTGACGTTTTTATTCCCCTCTCTTTTTTCCCCCAATCAAATTGAAAGAAATAAAGAAAGAAGAAAAGTGATAAAATAATGGCGAAATGTGAAATGGGGGAATCAAAATATATATGAGAATATCCGAATTCGGAATCCAACTAAGAGTATCGGCAGAATCGAGGGAAAAAGGGAATTTAGAGAATAAAGTATACTGTATCTGTATTTATTCCCCTTCGCCCAGAGAAATGTTTTGTGTGTTGTCTCCAAAAGAGAGAGAGAGAGAGAGAGAGAATGAGAAAGACGTGCTTTTATTTATTTCAACTCATTCCATACATACCTATTGAACTGAGCAGTGGCGTGAGCAGGCAATAGGCAGAGGCAAACGGCTGTATAGTTTTATAATGTTTCCATCTGCACACACACACACTCTCTCTCTCTCCATTTCTTTCTACCTAAAGGTGGTAGGTACATTTTAAGTAGTGCATCGTAAATTGTTTTTTCCCTCGTCTAGAAAACATTTTGTACTCTCTTTCTCTCTCGCTCTCTCTCCCACTTTTTGTAACGAGAATCTAGATGCTAGAAGCAGAAAGTGAAATACTGAAATACTGCAATACGGAAATTGAGTAGAATTTGGAAGAGTTTCCTCGTTTGCTCTGTGTATATTCCAAAGTAAAATGCGAACACTGCACTTGACAAACTTATGATGGCAGTTGAACAAGCCCAACTTTCGTCGCTTTCATGGCTCACTCGACTCGATTCGACTCGACTCCATTCCTCTCTCTCTCTTTCTCTCTTTCTCTTTCTCTCTCGTCCCTTGTTGTTTTGTATTAAATTTTGTAGTATGTATTGAATTGAATTGTGCTGTACGGCCATTTCTGTTCCTTCTCTCTCTCTCTCTTTCGCCCTCTCCCTGTTCCATCCATAGAAATGGCAGAATCAGGATTCATATAGTTAAAATTAGTTGTTGAGGTACGAGAGACTTTGGATATTTGATATCCCCCATCCTCTCCAATAACACTGCTTGACTCTCCCTGCTGTACATACTCTTTAGAAAATAGTTGGACAACTCTCTCTCTCTCTCTTTCTCTCTTATTATTCTCATTTATAAATCCCCAGTTCCACTCTGCTTTCACCGGAATCAGACCATGCGTTTCAATTTCTCTTCATGGTCAAAGTTTTTGAATCACGGCACTCCTCCATTCGTCCGTTCAATATATGAAAAAAAACCAATTCTCTCTCTCTATTGCTTTGACTGTACACACAAAACACTTGCAGTTTTGCAATGTGAGGAATCAGGTCAAAAGTGTGTGCGTTGTCGTTTGTTGGATGGAAAGAGAAATAAATGGACCATGAGAAATCTGAATAAGGAAATGTCACAAATCCCCCCAAAAATATGTATATACCCGTTTCTATTACGATTCTCTCCTTCTCTCCTTCTCTCTTTCTCCGTTGATTGGCGAGCAGGTATTGGAAAATCTCTTTCACACACACACACACACAAATTTCCATTCTCTTGTTCAAACTTTGAATCGTGTATATGTTTATAGGGAGAAAGGAGAAAGTAGAGCGCTCGAGAATTTGTTTTTCCTCCTCGCGCTGCCTGTTGCCTATATTCTGTTGACTGAATTTACGGTGGGTGTAGACTTGTGTCTACTTGAATACAAAATCGTGTGCATTGTGAGGATAAGAATAGACATGGAAAATAGAAAATGGAAATGGAAAATGCTCATATGACAAGGCTGACTGTATTTTTGTGTTTTGTGCATATTCTTAGTCGTTCTGCGTTGAGTCACAGTCACGACGACAAAAGCAAGAGAGCCAGAGCAAGAGCAACGGAATAAAATGGATTGACTGAAATTTATTGATGAGTGCGAGCGTTCCTCTGTATATTCTGCACTCTCGAATGTTTTCTCTTGTAGACAGCGTAAAGCACTTAAATTCAGCACTGTTTTCAACTTTCCCTTTTTCACCATATGTTTTCAATGGAAATGGAGAGAGAGAGAGGAAGAGAGAGGAAGATAAAGGGAGAGTGGATTGTAGAATATGAGAGAAGAGGAAAGCCAAACGATGATTATGATGAGTGACTCACTCGAGGTTTCGTGGTTTATGATTCATGACGGCTTGACTTTCTCTCTCTCTCTCTCTCTTTGTCTCTCCTCATTCTCATATAATTAAATGTTTAGTCTGAATTTAGTGAGCAAATTCAGTAAATGTAGCATTTAGTAGTTACATTTACTGTTACATCCTCCGCCCTTACATATTACGATCATGTTACTCTCCATTTATCAACCTAAACGCTTGCTCTTTTATTTAGCAACTTTTATATTCGTATTGTAGGTTTCGGAGAGAGAAGCAAAACTAAATGCATCCGTGTCACGAGTCCTCCAATTCCCTTTCTTCAACATACGTTTTCTCTTTCGCTGCACTACATGAATTTTGATTTCGATTTCCATTTTGATCCTTCCTCTTTGTACACAATTTGATATTTGTGATACAGTCAACAATTCCTCGTTGAGAGATTATGAACAACATAAATAAAATGAGTAGGTACTTTTGGGTTTTTTCCATAAATATTTTCCAAGCGTGTGATTTAGTGGAGGTCTATAAAGAACAGAGTGGAGAAAGCTGCAGGAGCAGTTCATTATGTTCAAGAAAGGTTTGTTGGCATATCAAAATACTCAAAGTACGTACAACAACTGAGTCACTTTGGTTCATTTCACAAACAAATAAATTATTTTCCCTTCTCTACTTCTCTCTTGCTCTCTCTTTCTTTTTCTCTCTTCAGTAAGGAACTTTTAAAGCGCCCAAACCATGTTCTTTCCCCCCCCCCTTCCATTTTCATCAATCTTAAGAATTTATTACTCTCTCGAATCCTCTCTTGCTGTTTGAAATGTTTGAATGGGTTTCGGATTTGGAGCAGAAATTGAATCTCATGTAGTTCAGTATATAGCAGAATGCAAGTGAAACATGTAATAACTCGATATGTAATATTTATCTGTTTATGTGTTTGTGTTTTAATGTTAGTCTCTGCATTTAAATGTTAAATATTCTCATAAATAATAGATGATACGGAAATCCTGCTATTGACCATTTGGACATGAATGAAACTAACAAATTCCTATTTCTATTTTTGTTTTTCTTTACAGATGGACTGATTTTTTTTGTGACACCTGAGAAATCACCAACGGCCCTTCAAAATGTTGCCGACAAACGTCGTCTCGTTCATGAAGAAGGTGAGTTTTTTTTTGTACATACCTCCACAAATCCAAGTGGAGATTTTTTTTTTTTTAGAATTTTTTATTTTTGAGTATGTTGGAAATTGGAATTGAAATGTATTGAAAGGAGATTCGTTAGGATCATCGATAATCGAGGCGCTCAAGGTTTTTCTTTTTATCAGCAGCATGTTGGTATTTTTGTATCTCTTATTTATACATCCATAAATCCTTTAGAGCTGAATAATGTAAAATTATGGAATGGTTTCCTTTGGGAAGGAAATGAAAAAAATTTGATGACGAAAATCCCTCATCCGCCCGTTTCAGTTTTACCTTTACTTGTACTTTTACATACACAGAGTGACTGCCGGTTTTTTGGGATATTCGATGGAACGGAAGACGCCTAAAGTGACTCATTTACTTTACCTAGTTCATAGTTTTGAGAGAGAGAGAGAGAGAGGAAGAGAAAGACGGTAATTCCCTCCTTGTTGTTTATCCGTAAACATATCAAAGTTTTTAACTGATGAGCTTTCTTCTTTAATGAATTTTACATCACATGGTAAATTAAATATTTACATGATGCGAGTAAACATGGAAACAACATGAGGGAAATGCATAGAAACTCCATCCATTGAGTTTGAGTAAGTACATGAACATGAACATGAAAAACCCACCCAAACGAACGCATACTCTTTGTTATTTCAGTAATAATGCTTGCTCACTCTCATTAGACCTGTCTCCAATCTCTTTGATCATCATTTCCTATTTTCCTCTCTCGCTATCTCGCTCTCTCTCTCTCTGTTTGATCTCTTTAATACTTAATCCCTCCGAAAAAAGCCAAATCCCTCAACTCCGGCGTTCCATCTATTTGACTCTACTCCATTGCTAAACTCACTTGAACTTCTCCTTCTCTGATTTTAAAATCTTCACAAAAATATAAATATATGTATATACTTTTCCACATAATTTCCATTCAACATTCAACAGCTTGCCGTTGTATTTACTTCAGTTTATTTAAAAAAATCAAATGTGTTTGGACATGGACGGGAAACGATGATAATTAGTATAATTACGAAAAGACTGCAAGGCAGATTGCCATTTCCATTTCCATTTGCTTTGCATTGTATAGCATTAGTAATGTTAATGTAATTTATTTTCACTACGGAGAATGAACTAGACCGTCAAGGAAAAGAAGACAAAAGACGAAATTTTGATATTTAATTGGCAAAAGTTTCAACTTGTCCCTATTTTGACTAGTTGACTCTCTTCGTTTCTCTTTTTGTCTTCCTCTTTTTTTTAGTACTCTATTGCGTTCCTCTCAACAACTTCACTTCCGTCGGGATTCAGGGAAAGTGTGAGAGTCCGCTGGTTCCGTCCTTTTGCTTTTTGCTCTCAACGCTCTATTGGTAAAAGGATTTCAGTTGGCCTTGGCTCCGTCCTTCTTTCAATGTTGAGTAAAAGTTGCGAGGAAAATAGAAACACGGCCCCTGACATTGCCATTGCCATTGCCATCGCCGTCCTTTGACTGAAAGAAGACTGGGACTGAAAGGGCGACGGATATTGTTTCTTTTTACGTTCTCTCTCTCTCTCTCTCTCTCTTTGTCTGTGATAACCAGCATGCCATACCACTCCCAAATGAAAATGAAAATAATTTTGTCATCAACACAACCAACAAGATTTCCCAGAAATTTTTCATTAACTCTCTCTCTCTCTCCTTTTCCTCGTCAACGTTTTTTTGTTGTGCAAGCGCTCCAAAAAATGTGCATATTTATACATACATATTTGCATCCTCCTTCCTTTTTCTCTCTCTCCTCTTTCTCATTATAATTACACATAGTTTTCCAGCATGTAATTTCCATGGGTCTATGGCAGAATTTTATGTGGGGAATGGGAGAGACAAAGACACAGAGAGACAGAGACGAAGGCAGTCGAGACCCCCGTTTTCATCGTTTGCTTTTCTTATTTCATGTTGAGGATCTCGGGCGTTCAGTTGTTTTGTCTTGTCTTTCGTAAGATGAGAAAAACTTATTATGGAGAAATAAAAAAAAAGTTGGGGGGCCTGCCATTTTTTTTTCATGATGGTATTTCAAAATTCAAAATTATTTTTTACGTTCTTCTTGTTCATTTTCTTCTTTGTGACTTCCACCTTTTTTCGCTGTCCTTTCAAACTTTTTCTTTTTCTCGGCTCTCGCCAGAGTAAAGATATTAAATGCAATTGAGACCAAAAACTTCCATTAGCTATAGAAACAAAACACAACACACAGGGAAATTCCTTCATTTTCCATGTCATGTCTAAATCCACATTTTCCTTTGTTATTTTTATCTTTCTTTCCTCGAGTTAATTGTGAGTTGACAAAGAAAGTGAAACCAAATAGGACGAAAGGTGATGAAGAACTGGATTCGTTTTTTTAAATGTTGTCCATGATGAAACTTAATGTTTCTTTCCTTCAAATCCATGGGAGGAATTTGAAGGCTTTGAATCATATACTTATTGATTTCTTTTATACTACGTACGACTTGATAATCTATGAAGAATAATGTACTTAGTAGAGAGAGAGGGAGAGAGGGAGAGAGCGAGAGATAGACGAAAAAACGAGTAGTAATTGAAAGAGGATTCTGTCCATTTTTGGAGTACACAATTTGGAATTCGTATTCGTATTGAAAAATGTGAAAAAAATAAATAAAAAAATGAGAGTAATTCAAGTCACGATTTCTCCACATGAACTTGACATGGCTAATAATTTAGAGAATAAAAAAAGATGAAAGTTATTTGAGTTTGAGCGAGCGAGCAAACGAGTAAAGGTTTCTTTCTCTCGTCAGAAGAGAAGAGAGTAAAAGTGAGAGTAAAAGTGGAATAGCAATGCAATAGTGAGCTCGTTTTGCTCCATGATCTACATAATAAGACACATAATAATGCTGAATATACGATCAGAGTTATGATAAGACACACACACACTTACACTGCATCCACCCCAAAATTTGCTTCCATCTACTGACGCACATCTACCCTATCATTTCACTAAAGCTCAACTCTCTGAGAGAGAGAAAGCTCGTTGGATACTTTACGATGTTGGCTTTCATGTGGAAGAGGAGAAAGGAATGAGAAAGGATTAGACCATTTATGCAGTATAATCTGGCGTCCGACTGTCTCAAAATCCTTAGAAATATGATGAGAAAAATATGCTGATCGAAAATATCCTGTGAGAAATGGGACTTTTTTATGGGCATTTCCACTGTGCGATGAGCGATTTTCAAACAATTCTCATCGTCAGTGTGCAAACTGCAAGACTGTAAATTCACACACACACACAAAACCTATTTTATTTGTTTTAAATGGAAACTCTGTGGCTGGGGCCGTGAGAGAAGGAGAAAGTATGAAGGGGGAAAAGCAGTGGAGTGCAGTTCAACGCAGTGGAACGTTGGTAAAATTGGAAATCCGACGGTAAATTTGAAATGTGTAATGTGAAATTTGAAATGCAATGTGCATAAAACATGGGAAATGGGAATGAGAGCAGAGTGAAAACGTGTGCACTTTCCCTCATTCTTTTTCCTTAATAAACGAAATTTGTTCTTCTTATCCTTTCCTTATCCCAAGATGATGATGATGATGATATTGGTCCTCAGTTGGCATCCTCTGTTTTAAAGTACAAAAAGATGTAGAGGAATCACATGTGAATTTACACTCGTACGTAGTTACGAGAATACGAGAGAAAGATGCAGCAGGTAACTAAAATGGGAGAAAGGAGAAAGTTAGGGGAAATTGCATGGAAAGAGTGGAGAAAGGAAAGTGGAAAGGGAGGCTGCTGATTTGTGTAAAGCAAACTCGCCCCCCCCTCCTCCTTGATTGTGACTTGTGAGAAAAACATTGGACGGAAGAATATGAGCTGAGACTGGAAGACTGGAAGACGGGAAAGAAACTGCATAATAATATCTCCAGTCCACATGGATCCCCTCTAATGCCGTTCTGGAAGGAAATTCCATTTCCATTTCCATGAATTTGCATCAGTTCACTAAATCTATACTGGTAGATAACGTAAACGGTAGCGAGTCCTTTCTATAATAGTACTCCGTCTTTCTCCTCTCTCCTTCCACATTTCCAGTTGAGCTTTCCCTCTCCACGTTTTCATATTTCAACCAGGCACATTCACTCTGTCCTCCTCTCCCCCCTCCCCAATCATGCAGTAAGGGGAGAGGGGACAGAGCGAGTGAAGGGAGTTGTAGTCTATGAAGGAAAACGCTTCACTTCATTTCCCCCCCAAAAATATCCTTCGATAGTCAATGCAAAAATACTTGCAACACATGGCAAAGACGTCGACCGTCGATGGATATTTAGATTTGAAAGAGAAAGAGAAAGAGCGAGAGAGAGAGAGAGAGAAAGACAAACGCGCCGAATTCAAAGCCCATGGGGAAAACGTAAAGATAGAGCCAACAAATGCATATACTTAGCTCTAAACTTCCTCTCTTCCTCTCTTGTGCGAAGAGAAAGGGAGATTTTGTCATTTTGTGGAGTGAAGGGAAGATGAGGATGTGAGATTGCAACTCCCTGTTTTTCCATACCTGTAATTTGTACACGAGGAAATTTACACGACATTATTTCCCTCCTACATCCACGATAAGCAGAAGGGGAAATAGCCGTAGGTAAATAAAAATGAAAGCCATGACAAAGTTCCATCCAGAGACACGCATGTCTTGGCCTACAGATTAACCGATAGTCAAGTGAGAGGATACAGAGAGTGAGAGAGAGAGAAAGAGAAAGAGAGAGAGAGAAAGAAAAAGAAAACGAGAAAACAAACGTTTGTTTTCAATCGAAAGATTCCCGAGTGAAAGGTCTCGGATTATTTGTTTGAAGAAAATAAAAGGAAAAAGGAGGGAAAGGAAAATAAAGGAAATCATCTGGATTTTGGAAGCTCGGAGATTTTGAAAATGTGGGAAATGGTCAGGGAAATTGGGGGTGTGCAAGTGGTGAAACCATCTGCCGAATATGAATTTTTGATATTGAGTATTGAGAAGTTAAGATGGAGGTGGTGAAGAGGAGAAGTCTGCCAATATTGTATGAATCCGTGTGTCAAGTCCCGTTAGTTTGCATTAAATTGTGTTGCATTGGAATTAGAAGGATAACTCAACTCATTTGTAGCTCCAAAACACAAGAAACCCCTTGAAAATGAAGTCACCTTTTCAAAACTCTCTGATCAAAAAAACAAAAATAATTTATAGATGGTTGCCTTGAAAGTGAAATAGGGAAACAAAAAAACGGGAATCAAATTTTGAATTGAATATTGTATTGGTTGTGCTGGTTGGCTGGCTGTGAAAGTGTGATGGTGAGTAAAAGAGTAGTCGGTAGTTTCTCGGAGTTGAGTGAGATTACCATGAATAAATTTTCCTGTCCAACAGCCGCATTATCAGACTGTCAGAGGAATAAATTTCGATTAAGTACAATGGAAAAGCTGGAAGTTGTGTAATGCAAGAAATATGCTTCACACTCAATGTGTTGGGGTATCTGGAATTTCTCTGTCTATTTCTCTCTCTCTCTCTCTCTCAGCCCAAAGAGCCATGGGATAGAATGGGATGGGGAGGGTATATATATATATATGTGTGTGTGTGTGGGAACTGCGACTGGCCCAAATCCTTCAACGATCCCCTCATGTTCATATACGAGTCCACATAGGAAATAGAAACTAGACACTATACACACATTACACACCATCCAGAGGACATAAATACGGCGAGGAATACTCGGATGCTCCCTGAACAAAAGGACGAGTGGAAAGTCTCTAATCCTGACCTGATTGTGAACATTATTGGAAGAGCCATTGGAATACCCGGGCAAAACACCACTCCTCCTTATATTTCATTTCCCTTTCTCTCTCTCTCGTTCTCTCTTCACACGCACTTTCACTTTCACTGTGTGCGTGAATCGTTATTCTTTGCTTCCACTCCCAGAAAAACGGGGGCTCTCCTGTTTGCAAAACGGACAAGAGGGAACTTGCGCTTATTTGTATCCATTGGACATTGGGCATTGGATATTTTAGATATTTATTTGGATTTCCTCATCACCCAATCAGTCATTTGAACGAGCTCATTTCCCAATCAAAAGTATAGAGGAATATAAAAAACAAATTGACGCGTAACAAAAGAGATATGTGTTCAGATTGTGACAATGAAATGTATATCGTATAATTCCTGCTTTCAAATGGGGGGATATTCGTCATGTGAGGAATATTCCTGCCTCTGCCTCCAGAGTTTTTTGAGTTGGAGCTCTGAATATTAAACTACAAATAGAAAATGATATCAAAATTTCCACACGTGGCTGCCCATGCAATTTTCCACGCTCGTTCGGCTCTGCCTTGCTCTGATCTGCTTGCGCTCTGCTCTGCTCGAGGCGCTCAGAATTTGTGTGTGAAATGTAATGGAGCTTCTTTTTTTTTTTTGGCTTTTCAAGCATTTTAAATTGGGCATAAGTCAGCTCTTGTCTTGTGGAATTTTGAGTGTACCACAGGAATAAGAACAAGGACAAGGAAAAGAAGAGGAGGACGAAGAAGGAGGAGAAAAAAAGTTTGACTGTTATTAAATAGAGAAAAAAATAATACTTTTTGCCTTTTTCATGTTACTGCTGCGAATGTCGAGTGCTGAATGCTGAATGCCGAATGCCAAATGTAGAGTTTTAAGATACACTATAAGAAAAGGAGGAAAAGAAAGCAAAGTCAAGTGAAATGGAGGATGAGGATGAGGATGGAGAGACAGTAACGCAGATGGAATGCCCCACATCTCTCCACGCGACACTTTATGGCTTCGTTTATTCCATTGGATTTAGTTTTTTTTCCTTCCTTCCTCCTGTGGATTTACAATTGAGAGTCACGAGGAGTCACCGTAGAAAAGGATGATGGGGACACACACATATATTTATATATACATATTTCCATTCCACACAGCACAGTCTCTCTCTTATCTTAGTTGGGGTCTCTCCTGTGGTCATCTGAAATTCTCACCACTTTCCCCATTCCGTTTATAAATTTGGAGAGGGAGAGAGAGGGAGAGAGAGAAAAGTCCACCAGAGGAGTGGTGGTGATGGTGGTGGCTGGAAGGCTTTTTTTGGAAGACGTATGATCTCCGCCCGTCCCACTTGGCATAAAAGAATACTTGAAATAAGTCTCAGAGTCTCCAAAGAACCTGCCTGTCCGTCCATCCAATGTCCACTTAAAAATTGTTCTCAGTCTCAAAAACTCAAACTCAAACTCAAACTGAAAATGTTCCAATGGCAATGGAAATGGAAATGAAAATGGCAATAGAAATGGGCGTTCGTGACTTTCTTCTCTTTCCTTGACCCCTTCTTTCCTCACAATCCTCACATCGAGTAATGAAAAGACACGAGGTTTGGTTTGATAGTTCACGTGGTGTTGGCCCAAAGGGAAAAGGAAAGTATCCTGTTTTATGTGACGTCCTCTCTTCACTTTATTGCATCAACTTTAAATTCCTCGATGGAGAAGAGTTTTCTCATGAATGACCTCGTCACTTTCCCCTTCCCCCTTTTTTTTTACTCCACCACCAATCGTCAAATTAGCATCCTCGGGTGATTTCCCTTCCCAACTTTACATTGTACGTGACACAAATTGAAATTATTCGGGTGGTGGTAGATTTTAGCTGTAAATGGAATTTATAAGATATTTACCTATTTTGGGGTTTAGAATTCGGAATTCAATTAGGAATTGGGGAATTGTGGAATAAGGAATTGAATGAATATTTTGTAAGTACATTTTGTAAATGGATTTAAAGGTGGAAGGAAAGTAAAAAAAAAGAGTGTTTGTTTGATTGAATATTTTTCAGATGGTCTCCAATACGGATGGAGTGAATACGAATCAATTTGGGAATCCGTCATCGCATAGTTCGACGGGTGCCGGAGCCATCGGACGTCTCCGTCAAACTTTACAACAAGCCCAAGAAACAGTTTCAAATAGACTTGGAACCACCAAAGCCCCAGCAGCTGGATTTCAAAATCAACAACAACAATACCAACAACCCGAAACACCGACACTGGACATTCAACAACAAAACGTTTTACCCACTTCTGAAGAGAAAGAAAATACCGAATCCCCGTAAGTTTCTTTTTTTATATTCCTTTTAACTCTTTATTAAACTCACGTGAGTACATCAACATTCCTTTTGCTTAAAATAGTGGAACGACGAACGAACGAAAAATATTTACAAAAGGAAAATGGAATGAAAGAATGTTGTTTTTCTTCCATCCGATTTCCGATTCCTGATTCCCAATTTTTTCACACACGATTTAATTTTACATTCACAAGGCCCAAACAATTGCTCAAAATTCCTTTTCCATTTTCAATTCTCAATTTTGACTGCACACTTGAAATATTTTCTTTTCAAAATAAAAATATATATTAAAAACCAAGAGGGAAAGTCTTACAAATTTTCCCTTCTTTGCTTGACGACTTGGATTCTTAACACAAAATTTGTACTTTATTCATTGAAGTTTTTGCAGTGAGTTAGTGCAAAAGAGATTAAGCAAGTTGTAATTAAAACTCTCGCTGTGTAAATCAACTTTACTCTTTCCTTTTATCGCATCGATTTCTCTCTCTCTCTCTCTTTTTTCTCTGTCAAAGTTTTGTAATGTTAGAGAAATATTTTCCTATTTATTCTCATGGCATAAGGAAATCCTCCAATACAAAATAATGACAACGAGAACGGGAAAACGGAAAACGGATTCTCGACAGAGGGCGAGAGAGAAATTATAAGGAAATCTGGATGAGTTCACCCAACCTTCAGGTACTCAAATTACGAAAGAATTACAAAATTACAAGAAGGAGGAAAGGAATAATAAACAAGAGACTTTAAGTAGCATCAAGTCTTCATAAGTACCAAAGTTAGTTGTGAGGAAATAGGAAATCGAGAAACGGAGGGAAAAAACTAACGACTGGAACAACGAGCGAAAAACGAAGAGCCAGATTAAAAGAGTTGCATGACTTTCCTCCTTTTTTTTCTCTCTCTCTCTCTCCACACATTAACGACATGGACGCCAAGCACACAAAAACAGATGGGAATACAACAGGACAAAAAAAACGAGAACGGAAAAAGGGGAAGAGAACACGAAAAAGGAAAACAAGATTCTCTCTCTCTCTCTCTCTCTCTCTCTCTTTCAAACGGTCGGTAATTTTTCCGGGTTGATAATGTGAAAGCATGTGAAAAAATTCATCTGCTCAGTCATGCGATTTTCTTAAAAGCATTTACAAGTTGCTTCAAACGATCATATAATTAGTTTTTAAACAGCTTACAGTTCACACAAAATGAAATAAAAAATACGCAGTCGATTCCACAACCGACAAACGACGAATTAAATTTACACACATCCGTTGTATTATTTTTTTTTATTTTCCCTGCAAAATCCGTTCCCCAACTCCCAAAAACGGAGCTCATAAAGGATAAAATAGAAAGGGAGAGAAACTGCTTCGAAAAAAACAAAATCCTTTTGATGTTCATCTTTTTCCATATTGAAATCCCATTCTTTGTTGCGAGTGAAATCTGTATCATTCACACTCGCAACCCCCATCAGCACATCAAACTGATTAAATATCTCATTTTCTCTCCTTTATTTCTCTCATTTATTTCCAAGACGAACAAATAAAAGCAGTATTTACTGGAAAGTAAAGTACACACACAGATAGATTTCCATGAATGGCAGATTCACGATTGAATGTCAAATGGGAAATGTGAATGTTTCCTTCTCAAAACATAAAAAAACGCTTTCTCTTTCTTAGAAACAAAAGTGGGGAATCCACTCACGCTGTAACTCGTCACGTGTACGATAATCCGTGGCCAGAGTTGTTGTTTGTGTTCAAGTGCAGTGTCAAATACTGTCAATATGTATAGATTCCCTCTCTCTCTCTCTCCCTCGCTCATTGGCCGCTACTGTTACTGCTGCATTGCATTTACCACAGAATCCCCTTTTTTATTATTCGTTCAAGTGAAAGGGAGAACGAGAGAGAAAGAGAAAGTTCACATCAAAATATTTCCATTCGTTTGTGGATGTTTGTTTGACGATGGCGTGCCGTATCCATAGAAATATTTGTTTTATATACATTTCTATATACAGAGAGTACTCTAAATTTTATGATGGGATTTTCTTTTGGGAGTTTTCTCCTCACTTCCTACCTTTCTATACGGATGTATCGTATTTCCCTTCCGTTTATCGGGGTTGTATCTTTATGTATTTGTATTTGTATTTGTTGTACTACTGTGTGTATCTGTAGAGAGGGAGAGAGAGAGAGCCATGTTGCATCCATGCAGAATTAAATTGAGCTTAAGGCATATTTAACATCCAGCATGCATGCTTTCCCCTTCCCTTCCACAACTGATGCATAAGATCTCGATTCATTGCATAACATACACAGCAAAAAAAACAAGGGAAATCAAAACGGAAAAACGTTCGTTGTTTCTTGAAATCCCGAGGACAGTTCTTCAACTGACAAGAGTAAAGTGCAGTGTACAGATCATTTTTTCATTTCTTTGTCTGTCATTCACCTGTAAGTGGTCAGATTTCAAAGGACTGATTTGTTTGGCTAATTCTTTCATTTTCTATTTCTATTTCTATTTCTATTTTTGTAAATTCTCTATGAAAGGAAAGAAGAAGAATCATCCAAATGATGGTAATTGTTGTTACGTAATTATGTACATGGGCAGACATCGGTTGAGCTACTAATTTCTCATTGCATACGATATGTATATTTGTATACGAATTTAACATGCGGAAGTGGAATCCCCTCCGGCTATTTTCCCTTGTCCATTTTATTTTCCTGAAGAATATGCACAGGAAAGTGAGGATTTTGAAAGTCATTTGTGAGAAATGATCCAGAAAAGTGATGCAAATGATGGACATGTTCTGGCGATGAGTAACAATACCGAAATTGAATGGTTAATTTGAGACACGCGTCTCAGATTAACCATTGAATTTCTTGACTCGTTTAAGTTTGCGCATCGCTTAATCCCAGTTTGACTTCTACTGGCGAAAAGGCCATGCGAATCTCTCTTGTCCATTTGATCCCCATTATCTAAACTATCTATGGATACTCAAAACATCATTAAAAATGTTATTTCTCTTTCATTTTCCCCAGAGATATTTGAATGACGAAGGAAAAAGAGAAAAAAAAAGAAATTGTTGGAGAAGCAGAATAAAAGATGAGAATTGATCTTTTTCTGGATAAAAACGATGGCCAAGACGAAGAATAAAACGAGAAAGAGAAATGTTTTTGAGGGGGAGTTTAGAAAGCGTGGAATTAATAAAAAAAGACGAGTAGAGTTATCTTGGTTAAGTTAGGATTTGAGTGTTTTTCTTTTATTGACAGGACTGTGACATTTCATCGTCGATTTGGAGATTCCAATCCCATTGCTTTGCTCTGCATGCAATTGAATCTGAAAACTTTTCCCAGGGAATAAATACAATCGCTTCCAATTCCGAACCAGTTCAAGAACTGAATTGAAACAGAAAAAAACGTAGGTAAACTAAAAGACCTCTGACAAAAAAAAAAAAAAAAAAAACTTTTCCCCATTTCGAAACTTGGAAAGAAAAAATGTTTTCCTTATAGTTTCTTAATCTAAACTCAGAGTTTGACTTGCTCCACATCCGTCGTCTCTCTTTATCCCTCTCGAATCTTCTTATTCTCTTCCTCCCTCCATTTTCTGCACATTTCCCTTCCAACTACAGCCATACTATTGAAAATATGTATCAAAATACATACACACTCCAATTATAGAATTATATAATAAAAAAAAGGATTAAAATACTTTCGTCTGTCCTTTTTCTTTTTTTTTCCAAATGCATATGGATTACAATTTTTTTGAGATATTTAAATATCCATTGAACTTTCTCCTTTCTCTCATCGTATAAGTCTAAATCATTGAACAAGTAAATCTCATGAAGTGTTTCCATTTGGAATATGTACAGAAAAAAATGGTAATACTTCTTTGACGAGGGATCTACGACGTAATTTAGTCATTTAAATCTAGTCGCTACCATTTCTCATCAAAAATAGAACTCAAAGACGACAGAAGAAAACCTGTTGTGAGTTTCTTGAGTTTCTCATTTATTTCATTTCCCACTTTCATTTTCAAAGTCCCCCTCAGAAACTGATGAGTTGAAGTAGAATTAAGAGAGGAGAAAGAGAAAGAGAGAAAGAGAGATAGAGGAATCGTATGAAAATGAATTGAACATTTCCAGATAATTAAGATGTTATCAGGGCAGAGCTGGAGGTTTCTATTTTTGGCAAGTTTCTACAGATATCTAGACAATAACATTGAAATGGAATGGCCATCGAATAGCTTCTTTTTTCTTCCCCTCCCCTCGATTCAACTTTGTTTTCCAACAACTCCAACTCCAACACACGTACAAATAGTGTGGAAATAGAGAAATGGTTGTATGTAGCTGGATTTGGATTTGGATTTGGATATGGGCAGAGAGAACAGTACTCATTGACGACTGACGGAAGAGAGAGAAATAGAGAGAGAGAGAGAGAGAGAGAAGATTGTTAATTCCAGAAACACAGTGGATTAATTTCTTGGAGAAAGTTCAAAGTAAAGGTCGGCTCGCCTGCTTCTCTGCCTGCCTACTTAGATAATGGATAACAGATGTTTCCACCAATTCAAGCGGATGGTTTGCTTGTAAATTTATTACTAGAATCTCGTTGCAAGGTTGTTAAGCTTACGTAAGACCAAGACCAAGACAAAGACAAGGAGAAAGAGAAAGAGAGCGAGAAAGAGAAAGACAAGGAAACCTTTACATACAAATGGCTTGGATTTGGATTTGCCTTGGGAACCAGCAGCAAATAGCAACCAAATCATACACACACACACACATAACCAACTGGAACAAACCAATTATTAACTCGAACATTTATCGAACTTGAATTTCACGCACATCAACATCAACATCCCACATCACATGTCCTCCCATATTCCACTACATAAATGAATATGCACAACCATTTTAACTTTTCTCTTTGCCATATTAATACTGCCATTCTGATCCTATTCAATGAAGATCTGTGGAAATGCATTCATTTCAAAGAGAGAGAGAGAGAGAAAGATAATGGAGAAAGCGATAGCGATAGGAGTGAAGAGCATAACAGTAAAATACAGAGGGATTCCAAACTCGCCATGTCATGTAGTTTATCACTCACGATCAGACCCAATCACAATCGCAAACAGAATAATAGGATAAAATGACGAGGACATGGAACAATACAATATGACTTTCGCTCTTCCATTTCGTTCCCCGCTTTCTCCATTTCTCTCTTTCTCTCTTGTGAAATGATAAAATGACACACTTTTGTTCCTCCTCCCCCTTTTGTTCGTATTGTATGTATCATATTGTATTATCACGGTGGAGTTGGAGTCTCATGGAGAATCCTACAAATCGACTGGGATATTCATTTTAAAAGTACACTTCCTCCTCCTAATTATCATTATTATCCTTTTCCATATATTTCCTCTGCATGCACGTATGTATTTATGAAGGCTTGGAAGGTGCTTGGATTTTTTTTAGTATGAAGCTCTACGTGAACTGAATTGTCGTGTGGTGTTGGTTTTGGTTTTGGGGAAGAGTGGTGGATATGAATGTGGATGTGGATGTGGATATCAGATCGAATTTGAATAGGCAAGTCAACATATTTGACTCTCATTTGGATTTCGATGGTGGAGATCGTGAGGTGCTCAGTGCTCATGCAGTAGGGAAACAGGGACTGCTCCTATTACCATTAACATTACTATCTGTATTTCAGTCCTTGGTGTAGACAAAAGTTTAATGACCGTGATAACTTTTTAATATCTCACGTAAAATAATTAGTTGGTCTGATGTGGGATCGGGATGGCACCCTCCATCCTTGCCATTGCCACTTACATTGCCATTGCCATCCAGTCGTCGAGTTGAGTTGAGTCGAGTCGAGTCTCGAATTGAATCCTCCAACTTTTATCAACCGTCTCGCTCTCCATGCAAATACTAATACGCATCTATTAAAATTTAATTGGTACACTTGCATAAAGTTTACACATTAAAACGATATTTCACGCGAGTGTCAACCTCTCCCCACCAAATAGAAATAGTTACCTCACCGTCTGTCACCCTGTCTTCCCCACATGTACCTAAATATTTTCCATACGCACACACACACACACACACACACAGGAGGAAGGCAGGAATCTCACCATGGGAGTTTTATATGGGAAAGTTTGACGTGGATGAATCACATTCCAATGAAACTTCACCATCCACATTTCAAAAACACTCGGCACACAATGACAAAAACAGAAACAAACTCATCCCATATAATAAACTAACGAGAGAAGGTAAAACAAAACACTGTGAAATTTCAATTTTCCTATACCTTGTAAAAATAAAATGCTGTTTTTTTCTATCTTGATAAGACAGATATATAAATTAATTAGCAATGCTAATTCAGCATTAGTACAGTATTAAAATTCTGTTCTTGTTTTTGTTGTTGGCGGCGGAAGTTGTTGGCTGCTGTAAGTAAACCTGACGAGGATTTATTTATAGGTCTTAATCATTTACACACTTTGTTTATTCAATATTTATTTAGTATTTAGTCTTAGGCTCTCCAGAGTTGTAGTTGTTATTTATAATTATTATTGAGCCACCAGGGATTCCAGGAAATAGAGAGAGAGAAAGAGAGAGAGAGATGGGGAAACGAGAGACACATAATTCTGTTGAAACTTTAATTGGTTTGTTTACACGATGTAAAACATTAAAATGATACGATGGATCACAGGATCTTGTCATAGTTTAATGCCGTCATCAATTATTCCTCATTCATCCGTCTTGTTCCTGTTTTTGTATGTTCATTGAATTAAATCCGGAATAACAAATCATAATTGGCAAGTTGTAGGATGAAATTGCTGACAGAGTATGTAGAGAGAGATTGCTTCACATTTACACAACAACAACAATATTCCACTTGATCTCCTCACACCAAAAGGAAAAGGAGCCGTTCGCTCTCTCTCTCTCTTTTCTCTGTTTTGGCTGGGTATCTGCAAGTAAAATGCAAAATGTGGAAGACGTTCAAATATAGGAATAATAAACAGACGAGAGAAATAGTGCGAGCTAATCCACACTTGAACTCCTCCAGTTTCTGTATTGAGTAGATATATTTAGAGTAGAGAATTGCAAATGGCATCAGAAGCAGAAGCAGAATCAGAATCAGAATCGGCCAGTGGTAAATGGGGAAAGAAAGCAAGAAAGGAATAGAGAAAGAAAGAAAGGAAAAGGAAATCAAGGGGAGTAGAAATAAAGATAAAAGTAATGGGAGTGTAAACAAAAGGCTGTATAACATGGGAAATCTAGGAAATGGAGAGAGAAGTGACGTAATGATGTGAACGGTGAATGTTCAATGTTGAATGTTGCTTGGTGGAATGGTGAATGGTGACGGTTAAGATTTGGACGATATCTTTTTCCCCCCGCCGCACCACTCCCATTTGCATCCTCCTCTCTTCATGCATTTCAGGGTTTTCGGGTTTTCCTAGTCGATCAGATTGGACGAGACAGCCGGAGTGAAGTAGGTCAAGTGTGGAAATGAAGATGCTTATAGAGAAGAGACGAGAATTCATTTGAATTTCCTTGTATTTGTTCTCATGTTCTCATAGTTGGATATTTGGATGTTTGGTGTGTGTGTGTGTGCGTGTGTAAATGTGTGGACTGTGGAAAGTAAAATGAAATGAAATGATTTGATCTGATGGGGAAATGGAAGAGAATGTGGAGAGAGAAAGTATTCACAGTTCATTTACTATAGTGGTTGGTTCTTCCTTCTCCACTTTCTCCACTTTCTCTCTCCCTTCTTTCGTTTGCTTGAATATTTCATTAGAGTTTTCCCCCGTCGGTGGAAAAGAATATGGTTGGAATCATTCCCCCGAGGACTTTCCTTCTCCAAATAAAAATACACTCGGCGGACTCTTCTCTTTTCTTAAATAAAATACTCTTTCAAGTATGAATTTAAGAATTGTGTCTATATTTTCTGTTCCTCCTCCTGCGTCTCCTGTTTCTCTTACTCACCATTTACACCATTTACTCAAAGTGATGCTCCAACAGACTGGAAATATTGAAACTATACTTAATACAATTTGTCAACCTCCAGGGACAAAATAGTCTTCGTATCATTCAAAAGCAAAAGGAATATGCATTTGTTTACTCACCTCATTGGCAGTAGTCAGTTGACAGTTGCCAGTTGTCAGTAGTCGACTTCATTTCTTCCCTATATCTGCAGCCATTACATTATATTACATTACGACACTGAACTCACCATCTTTTTACATATGTATATGCACTCAAAAAGGAATACACACAACTTTCCCATTTATGTATACATGTCTCCAACTTACTCCACTTGAACTTCATCATTCCCATACTTTTCTAAATACCATCGTTTGGTAATTTCAAGGACTCGCAAATTATGTCTCCCTTTGAACATTGCCTCTTTTTTTTTTACATTTCCTCCTGCTACTTTTCTCATTCAAGATGATGACGACGTCAACCAACAATTTCATTTTCATTTTTGTCTTCGTCTTCCCCATCGTCATTTCGAGTAGTTCTTTCTCCACTTCAGTAAAAAACATTTTGTCAGAACATTCCTTGACAGAATATCAAACTTTTCCCTTTCTTACTCGTTCTAAAAGCCGTGATTCAATTTAAAAGTGTAACAAGTACAGGCGGCAAATAAAAGAGGAACAGGAGCAGTCCCTTTTTCTCTCTTTTTTCACTTGAATAAAGTAAAACAAATAAAGGGGAATTCAAGTAGCTCCCGAGAAATGTGGAAAATCTCCAAGAACTTCTATTGCCTATTATTATTTCTGAATTTCCCTGCCAGAAATGACGAATGGCTTGATTATAATTCTGAGGAACATATTAAAAATCGTCTCGCATCCTTTCATTGACATTCCTACATGATTTTTGTTTTGTTTTGTTTTGTTTTGATTGTATAGGAGACCCGGGAGTGCGGGGAGATGCCGTGTCTGCGTAAAAGGTGAGGAAACGTTTCTCAACGCTCTGGCAAAAGTCTTTAGTTTTTAAGGACGTAAATAAAGTATATTGGGGAATAAAATGTGGAATTAATTGTTTGTTTGTTTGTTTGTGCAGCCATGAAACCGGACGAGTACAGCCGCGAGTGTACGGAATGCGGTTTGAAAGTGTGCGATGACTGTGCTTCCTATTCAAATAATGCCGAGGGAAATGAGGTATGGCCATGACATTTCCTCTTATTTATTTTTTACTCTTTCATGCAGAATCAAAATATTGTGGCATCATAGATTATATATGTGTGTGTGTGTGTGTATGAAAGTATCGTTAGATTTAGATTGTCTTTCACACTGAAACGTCATGACCAAAACAACATTCCCAAGTTTTCGTCTTAACAAGAATTTGTCCAGAATTCTTTGTTTCATACTTACGTGCATTTAGATTGCATATTCTTTGAACTGCATATCCAATGCAACGGAATCCTCTATAACTTTTAAGTATAGCCATTAAGGATTTAATATAGAAATGTGTGTGTATGTGTGTTTGTGAATGTGTGAGTGCAACTGGGGGGAGATGGAGATGGGCATACATCAGCGTCTCACTGGAATTGTGCGCTCTTGAGAATGGTTATGAATGGTGTAACTGCGTGAGATGGGGGAAGATTCTCATTGTGTCTCCTCATCTTCTTCTCTTCCTCTATACTTTATACTCTGTCGTCGTCATCGCATTACATTGCATTCACAGTCAACTGTACCCCAAGAAATTCCCGGTTTCTCTTCTTGAGAATCTTAGGAATCTTGTTAGACGAGGATCGTGTGAGGTTCGAGAGAGTCGTGTGGATGGTCTCAACTCTCAACGGTCATGTCCAACGTCCTTTCCGTACATTCATTCCCGTCATCTTCATTCCCATCATCCACCATTCCATTCCTTTTTCACAGTCATTGTCATTCCCAGTCTAACTCAAATTCCCCGTCTCTTCCTCTCACTTTCTCTTTTCCCCTCTTTCCCCTTCCCCCCTCCCCCAAAACCCAACCGTGTCTGTCTTAATATCACACACAATCTCACCAAAATGTACACTCCCTTCTCTCTCTCTCTCTCTTTCATACTTGAGGAAAATTGTAGGAGTGCTAAAGACTACTCAGGATCTCGTGAATACGTCTCATGTTACACATTTCCATGAAAATATGAGGTCACTCCAAGTTTAATAAGTGAAAATCCCCTGCTCAATGTCCTTGGAGACCCTTCAAATGAATCGCCAAATGGACAAAAGGAGCACAACAGACAGGCAGATGGACACACTGAAAGACAGGGCTAATAAATGTAGAAAAAAGCTCATTTTGCTCATAGCGAAGTGATCCTTTTTGTGACGTCTTCAAATTACTCTTGATTTTGTTCATCCTCCTGAAATCTAAATGTTCATCGGGATGTTTTATGTAATTTTGATTTTCCTGGATGGGGTTGCCTTTTTATTCGTAATTTTTTCAAAAGGAATGCAGCTATTTTACAAAAAAAAAAAAATCAATAAATCCTGCCTGTAAAACGGAATCGGTCGGAACCCGTAAATGTTTGAGCCTTGTAATGATCTCTCTCAAGGTAAAACAAATTAAATTCCATGTACATACATGTGATTTGGCAGGGGAAATAGCGATTCCTATGCAGCGTCGTGGTTACTTGTTGTAAATGACAATTGTGTGCTGTTTGCAATTCCTCACTGACGCTGTCTGCGTGTGGTCGGATTCGCTTCGCATTTTCATTCCCATCATTCCCATTCACATTAAAATTTACTCATGGCCCATTGGAAAATAGAATTTTGGGGGGATTTTTGTGGACAAGTTAGAGATGGTCGGGATGACACGTTGAGATGGGAGGATTGAAGAATGGAAATTGATGCAGTTTCATCTTGGTCTTATGGTGTTCATGAGATTAATCTGATTGTCTAATTCCATGGAGATCTTCCACATTCAACGACTCGACTTCACTCGACTTCACTCGATGACTCTTGACTCACAACCAAAAATCAAATTTCCACTTTTAATCGACTGTGTGTGCTGCTCCACTCGGGGAAGGCCATTACAAAATCCGTCACTGTACTCACTCCAGACGTGCTCACAATCAGTTTCACTTTATTTATTGGTTTCCTCCGAAAACCAGGCGATTTCTCGCCAGAGAGAAATAGAAAGAGAAAGCGAGAGAAATGGCGTTTGTTTCCCCCTCACCAAATTTTTAGTCGAATGGAGGAGGAAATCCCCCCGGGTGAAAAGGAAATGCGAGCAAACCATTCGCTCGCTCTTGTATTCATCCACATCATTTATAAAGGACTTAAATACTCGATTCGGCACATTCTGATTGCTTAGATTTACACCTCACACGAAATTAATGTTCAGTTTTTATCAGCGCAACAACAGCAAATTGTGTGTAATGTGTGTAACATTCTACAAGTCTCTGACTCTGACTCTGCATGTACACAACCACTAAACAAATGACTCTGTTTACTATCAGATCTTGGAACCAGAACCAGCCCAACAGTTTTTTTTGTACATATTTATGTGTTTTGCATTAAACTTGATTAAAATAATCGATGAATGGACAAGTTCCCGATAAAAAGCTAAAAAGCTAAAATGAAATACCAACAAAGAAGAGAAAAGAAACACGGGGGGATTTTCCTTTTCCTTTTCTTCTCCAAATTCCATAAAAACAAAAGGACGGAAACGAATCAGTAATTATTATAATTGCTGTTGTCAATGTGTGTGTATGTGTATAATTTACAATTTGTAGACTGAGAGTCCACTCAAGTCAAGGGCGTTTCATGAGCTATAAAAATGTCTTTGTTCCAATTAAAATTATGACCAGTCATTTCCCTCGTCGGCCCTTCCGATTCACTTGAGCATTCCCATTTATTTATTTACTCCACATGAGCAGGAGCAGGACAAACGAAGGAGGAAATCGGACCGAGAGCAGATTTTCCGTGTTTGCGTTTTCCTCTTGTTTTGTATATTTGTGTTTGACAGAAATCAAGAGGGACATAATCAAATGTACTGCATCATTTTTATCATTTATCATTTTTCTCTCCATTTTCAAATGGACTTCCTCATTTCGAATATTTCAATGCAAGGTTTCGTATATTTCGTACATTTGTATATTTTTTATATGTTGATGTGCTGTAAAAAGCGCAGGAGTAATTTGGTCGTTGACCTTGCAACTTTGACTGTCACGATATTTGGTAAACAATCCCCTGGTTGGTTGGTTGGCTGGACACATTCATCTATAATAGAAAATAGAAAACTTTCTATTTCTATTTTGGTCCTTCGTCATTTCTCTCTCTCTTTCTCTGTTTTGACATGCGACAAATGCTCTCTTCTCCTTCCAAATGTATTTATTTTATTGGATATTTACATCATGAAACACGAGGACAGCAGAAAAAAAAACTATTTCAATTTCAAAAGAGAAAAAGAGTCTCAACGTGTGTGTGTGTGTGTGTGAATGGTTTTAAAAAAGTTTTTCACTTTCACATGCGATTGAATTTAATGGGGAGGAGGGAGAGAGAGAAAAAGAGGGAAAGAGTTTCCCCTTTTCCTTCTTCCCCGACAAACAACATCGACCATGTTCTGAGTCCGTGCTCGTAAAAATACCGATAATATTTTCACCTATACATGAAACTTCAACTCTAACTTCACCTTCAAAAAAAAAAACTATGTACTTTCTCTCAAGGATTTCATTTGGATCTCTCGTCGATACAACTTTATGTTTATTTCATTTTATTGTAAAAACTATCCTCATCTCTTTCCAATGACAATGTGGAAATATGTACTGGAACTGAGGAATGACAAAAGGAAAAAAAAACATTTCATGGACAAACTCGATCTCGAGTCAATTCCTTTTTTATTGTATTCATCTGTAGGGCAAAGTTCATACAGCTTACGGATATTTCCGTCTATTCCATGTACTTTTTTTTTGTCATTTCAACTCCAAACTCCAAAGATAAACATCAAACTACGATATTTAATCGCACGCATTTTTATTATCATCTATTCGAAAGATTAAATGTCAATTCTCAGGACGTAATCAAAATATTCTGAGTAATTTATAGGTGAATTGATATGTATTGTAAAAATGAGCAGAAATCCCCGACTTTTCTTCTGATCGTGAGCTCCGCCGAGCTCAGTCTTCGGTTGCCATTCCGAAGGATTTTTTCCCAGTATGTTTTTTGGAAGAGGAAAGAAGAAATGAAAAGGATGAATTTGAACGGGTTTTATTTGCTGAGCTCAAGTACAGCGGAAATGGGGAAGTTCAAACTTAATATTGACTTGTGAGAGAGGGAAAAGAAGAAGAAGAAGAGAATGGAAGGGAAAATGGAAAGGGAAAGTCTGGAGTGTGGACTTGTTCAGCCTCCCCACAATTCTGTATTCGGTGAGTTTGTGTCTGGCTAAAAGAGTATATTTATATTGAAGAGATATTTGGGGGAGGGGTGGGAGTTGTAGGTATATATATCGATGAAGATGATGACTATTCGAGTCAGGAATTGATCCTTTCAAGCACTCAGCCGACGACATACCATATACTTTTTGATATTTTCCTCACTGATGCTCATAAATTCTTTGACGGCATCGTTTGATTCAACAACTCGCGCGAGTCTCTCTGTCTCTCTTTCCTCCACAAACACTAAGTTAAGTTACATTACATTACATTTGGCTATCTTTGGTCTTCGGTCTTTGGTTTTAGTCTTTAGCTGAGCCATCAGAAAAATTTAATAGATTTAACTGAAGATGCAGGTAGTAAGTTTCAACCAAATGGGTAGTTCTAAGCTCTCTTAAATTACTTTTTTTGCTCTCCTCCATATTTCCATTCCTCAAGAGACTCAGAGTCTTCGAGTGTCCAAGTCCAAGTTTTTGAAAATTAGTGTGCCATAAAAAAAAGGTATTAAATTCATCTCTATCATAATCACCCCCGTACACGTTTTTGCATCCCATTTTTCTAATGACTCTTCCTCGGTGGTTCTTTCAAAACTCGAAATTATGAGCTCAAAACTGGTCTTGAAGCTCCCCTAAAATAACCGTATTTTTTGAGAGCATAAATCTCGTTGTGCTCGGCTAAAATCGAATTTCCTTTTTTTTATTCATTAGTCATTTGACAAATTATGAATTAAAATATGAGTAAGTCAAGCTGAGGTTTGTCATTGTCATTGTCATGAGGAACAAAGGAAAACAAACTGACTTGGACTGTGTTCTCCCTGTAAAAGTCAAGGGTTGTCAGTTGTAAGTGGAGGGAAATTGGGAATTCTATGTGAGCCACAGGATAGGATTGACGATCGGCGATCTCAAAAAAACTCGTTGAATTCTTTTCGTTCTCGTTGAAGAACGTGAGGATTTTCCATTTTCAATTTGAATTTCTCGGCATTTTCTTATTATTATTATTCTTCTTCCTCCACAACGACATATCTGATCTGTATTCAATTTGAGCTCAGGCGGATTCCGGCTTTCAACTCATTTTTTTGTTGTTGGATGGAGAGCAGAGAACATGAAAAATGAAACGGAGTGTCCAAAGGCAGAGTTTTTTTTGTGTTTCCATATTGACTCGTCGTCGTTGTTGTAGTATTTACTTATCAGGGACTGCAGAAGACTGTAAAGCCGAGCTGAGACGCGACAAAGACTATAGAATTTGAGAATGTATACCTCCGTTGAGCATTCAATCGTCCATTCCAGGCTACACATACACTGCACCAGTATAACGTTTTTCAATTTATTGAAAATACATACACACACACTTGGAGAAAGCAAATATGTAGGCAAATACATAGGACAAGGGAAATGGGGAGAAAAAAGACATTTTTTTGTCATGGGTGTTCGTTGTTCGATGTACGGAGTTCGGAGTTTGGAGTTTGGAGTTCGGGGTTTGGTGTTGGTGAGGATGGGAAACATTCAAGTGGATTAAGACACGTTAGTCTTCTGTTGTTACTCTGTTGGCTCCGTGTGATCGGAACGAGGAGCATAAATAAGCCATGAGACTCACACACACACACATACACACTCTCGCCATTTTGTACTTGTAATACTCACTTGACATTGCTCGATGGCTCCAATTTATCAGGCACATGCCAAACCCTCTTCCCCCCTTCTTTCGCTTTCCCCAACTATTCTTCGTCTTCTGTTTTGAGCACACATATGCACTTTGTATATCGTCCCTGAGTTGAACATTTGGTGTCACATCTGGGAAGTTTTACGTTTACCTTCCAACAATTTCCCTTTGTTCAATTTGTACTTGTAATGTCAGGACCTAGAACATTCTTAACCAGGTCCAAAACAAAAGCAGAAACAAGCTGAAATCTCTCCGGATTTGTTCTCCCTATTCTTTCTATTGTAAATCGTAAAACCCGTTGCACAAATGCTCAAGACAAACTCCATCAGAGATCGAAGATGAGAAAAAACTATAGAGCGACTGAGACGTTTATTGAGGAATTCCGTGAGAAAACCTGTGTGAAATATGGATTTTTGTTAAATGAGGATGAATTTTTTCGTGGGGTAAAGATTTAAACAAAGAAAAGAAAGCAAGATGTGATTTTTGGTGTGGTGATGATCGGGATGGTGATCGTGGAGATGGATGAAGAGAGCGAGAAAAGTTGATGGTTGCGATAGAATTAATATAAAGTGTGTGAAAATAAGCTGGATGAGTAAAAAGAAAGGGGGGGGGTAAGGAGGATGAAAAGCTCGGATTTCATCAAGTCTTCAAGTCTTCAACGGAGGAGAGAGAAAACGGAGAAGGACGAGAAGAGAACTGTGAGAAATGTGAAAGTCCCATATGATTTTCTATATTATTTTTTGATTTAGAGGATATGGAATTTGTCTGGAGCGGAGAAGGATAAAACGAGGTTAAAATGAGGCCTTGAGAAATTCCATGAGGGAATTTGTGTGTGTGGGGAGAGAAAAGTCTGTAAGTCGAGATGATCTATGAGAATGAATCGAAAATCGTACACTTCATTTTGAGGCTGTTGAGGAGGAGAAAAGGGAGAAAGAGAAAGCCTCGTAAAGATGATCCTAATGGGATGGAAAGAGAGAGAGAGAGAAGGAAGGAGAGAGATGGAAAGATATTCAGAGTGAAGACACAGAGGAATTCCACATCTTTCACTGACTCATACTAATAAGTTCAATTTTACCATTCCGTTTCAGTCGTTCAGTCGTACTCCCCTTCTCTCGTTCTCTCTCTCTCTTTCTCCGTCTCTCTGGAGTCTTATGAGGGAAGGAAGGCGAAGAAAATCTATGTTCCTCATTTACATCCATGTAATCTTCAAACATTCTAGTCGAGATATTTTCACGCCAAATTCCTATATTTTCTTCTTCGTCTCTTCGTCCTTTTCTTTTTCTTCTCCCATACGTTTTTTTTGTGTGTCTGTGGAAAACTCTCGTCAACTCGCGTCCTCAAATTTTGACTTGAACTTCTATTTTCACTTTGAAGCCATCAGCTGGTTTCCCCATCTCCGTCTCTATTGAATTTGGGAAGAAGTATTTTTCTTCTACTTTTATACTTTCTCTTTTGCTTTCTCTCTCTCTCTTTCTCTACTTATTCAATGTTGAATGTGGTTTACCATTATCAAGTCCATCTGTGTGTGTGGCTTGGCTGCTTGGTTTCCTTTCATCCTCCACATTCACATCCTCCGCTTTAATCTTGTCATCTTAATCGATAATCTCAAGAATCTCGTTATACTCTTTCATAAAAATCCTAAATCTCATTTCTTGTACAATCCATAAATTAATAGTAAATTGGGATGGTTCGCTCCGATGATTCCCCTCCAGTCAAATTGATGTCTCACCACTTTCTTCTTTTCATATTCTCCTCTTTTTTTCCCTCATTCCTTCACTCCACCTTTTTCACGGAGCCGTAATTCAATGCATAAATGAAGTGTGAACAGGTTCTCTTTGCCTCCCCCAATTACGGTCACAGTACATGTACATACAGACAGTAAATCATCGCCACCCACGCGAATCACATGAAAATGCAAATATACAAGGGAAATAAACATAAATAATGGAAGGCTTCACTGCACTTTCCGCAGAGATATTTTATTTACAGAGGGCAGATGCCGAATAGTTTCTACACAACAACTCATCTTCTCTCGAGGACAACATATGGAGGAGGATTTTTTGTATGATGGAAAAATAGACAAGTAGACAAATAAACAAACAGAAGACATTTGAGATTGGGAAGGAAATCTCTATAGCAAAAAAAAAACTCTATAATATAATCATAAAGACCAATTGTACATGTGTGAACATCAAATGATATTTTTCTACTACTTTCTTCTATTTCAAGTATGTAATGTTGACGAATGGTTCTCAGCGTGAATGGAAAACCAATGGTTATAGACCAATGGTTATAGACATGGAGAAAGAAAGACGACGTTCACAAAGTTGTTAAATGTCCGTTATTCGTAATTCGTGTGGTGAAACATTTTCCAACTTTTCCTCGCGAGTCGGAATTTTAGTGCGATTCGATAAAGAAAAAAAAAAGAGAAGGCAAGGTGATGGAAAGCAAAACTTTCACCTGATGAATTCAAATGGTTATTTCAGAGTAGTCGCTGATCAATGTTCACGCTCTCGCTCGCTCTCTCCCATTCTCTCTAGATGTATGCGATTCCTCGTACTCCTTTGACCTTTCCGACCCAAATACACATAAACCAGGGAAGAATCTATAAACAAGACCAGATTTTCTCCTTATCTCACCTGAGCTAATAAAACTTTCTCTTATTTTATCTCTTTCTCTCTCTTGCTTGACCTCGAACTGAAATGGCTCTGTCTGGTTTAACCTTCCCAACGCACTCGGTACTCTGTACTCAAAGTTCTCGATCCGAATTGCGAATAAAGACTTGAGAGAAAGAGAAAGAGAGAGAGAAGGAAAAAAGAAGGAGAAATGAATACCCACGACCAAAACGTCCTTCCTACTTTCCCTCATTCTTTTCTCTTATCGTTCATTTAATCTCTGGTCTATACTTTTTTTCAGACTCACAAACACACACACATATGGTATAGACACTGGGAACAAGTATAAGAGAGTTATGGCAAGTTGACTTCACGATCTGAATTCCTGATTCAAAAGGCAAGAGGAAAAAGAGAAGACGGATGGATTTTTAAATTACGGAGGAAGGAAGAAAAAAAGGAAAATGTGTGCTTTACGAAGCAGAGCTAACAAATAATCTGCTTACATTTTTAGTCCAATAAGATATGCAAATTTTTTTGGGGGGAAATAGAACAACAACAAGACGACGGCGACGACTTTCATCCTCTTCTTCTCTGTTTCAGTGTCCCAGTTTCTCAGTTTTCTCAGGCTCTGCATAAGTCGAGTCAAATAAGGGAAAGCGAGAAAGAGAAAGAGAGAGAGAGAGAGAAAGATGAAAGTGAGGGTTGGATGGAAAGATGTCCATGTATTCAATGTGAATGGGACTGTGAATCCATCCATTCCTGACTTTGTGGCTGTACAACTACAACTACAGTCACAACTACCGTAAACACGTCACAAATAAAATGTACAATACGATTTGAATACACTTGATGCTGTACGATACATCACAATTCCCCCACCCCCCCACTATTTGTGGTTGTCTTCTGTAGAGCAGATTTGTTGTCAATACTCCACATTCACAGCGCACAGCGTACAAATACCGACGACGACGCTATATGTTTTATATGTCTGCTAGTCTGCTCTCAGTGTAAGAACAAGGACAAGAACAAGGAAAAGAAAAAGAAAAAGAGTGTGAATAGGAAAACGAATGTTAGTGTGAGAGTTTGTGGAGTGGGAGAGATGTGTGTAAGTAATGTGTGTGCATGTATGTGTATGTATTTGGGGAGGAAGAGAAGAATAAGGAGAAGAAGAAGACTTAGATGAAGGAAAGAGATGAGACTTTTGAGATGGGACAACTGCATGGATGAATGCAATTGGAGAGGGTGGCTTATGCTGTCAGAGTCAGAAGGAAAAAAATATTCTCTTTTCCTGAACTAAAAGCTTTTCTTTTCTTCCCACTTTTTGTGAGTGTGAGTGTGAGTGAGAAAGAGAAAGAGAGAAATAGAAAGAGAAAGAGGGAAATAGAGAAAGAGTCAGAGTTAAATGTAGAATGTAGAGAGAGAGAGAGAGAAAGAGAAAGAGAAAGAGACCTGCTCCAGGAGCTGGAGAATAAGAAAAAAAGAATATGCAGCCAGAAACCGCATGTAGGGAAATGAAAATGAAAACGAATACGAACGAGAACATAAACTACAAGACATTTGCGGGTAAATGGAGGCAGGTAGGACTTGAGGCCATACAGAACGAGAGAGAAAAAGAGATAGAGCGTTGTGTCATATTTCTATGTGTCTGTCTCTCTCTCTCTCTCGCTCTCTCTCTCTGCATGGCCCTATTTTCATCTGGGGCTATAGGTAGTTGGGACATTGTGCAAATGTATATAAAATATCTCAAATAAATGTCACCAGGGAGAGAAAACTCTGTATTATTTTTAGGGTATGCACATGAGTGTCATCTTATATCATCATTTCTATATCATTCCCTATTCCCTCATTCCTCCTTCCACATTGCACATTTTCTTATGTTCTCCTCTTTCTATTTCTTCTACTCCTCCTTCCAATCCAATGCCAATTCTCCAATGCCAATTCTCCAATGTCAATTCGGATGTCTCTCCCTTTCTATAGTATTTCTATTTCTATTTCTATTTCCAGCTCCAAAGGTTTCAATTTTTTCTTATCTTGTCCCTTGTTCCTTCCCATTCCCAAGCCACAGCCACCATAATTCATGCACATAAAGTTCCCCCCTTCTCTTTCTTATTCAAACTTCTCGTCATTAGACATTAAATATAAAGCATTCACAATTCAAAAGGTGGGCAAAGAATTCAAAGTTGCTGCTGCTGTTGTGGCTTTGAATCCTGGAAGATTCCGGATGATTGCCTTTGACTTTTCCCTCGCTCCATCTTGGGATTAGACAAATGAGATTTGAATGTAAATAGTAAATAAGTCTGATGATAGTGATGATGATGATGATGATGACGAGGATGATGAGGATGATGAGGTACATTGTTTGTTTGTACAAAATTTTACTGTCGCTCTGCTCGTAATTAGGGTAGAAGGAGAAGTAGAGGCAGGAGAGTTACAGAGAGGGAAAGGAACAATGAAATGAAATGAAATGAAATGACTATGCTCCCTCCAAAACACAATTCCAACTACCAATTGCTCTCGAGCCCCTGTTTGTTTCACCATTATTTTTCTACGTCTCTTCTCCTCTTTTCTTCTCTGTACGGTTTTGTATTTGTACTTGTCCAAATTGAGAAGCAAAACATGGAGGAGCCTCAGAATTGTTTGCCAAGAGATGCTTCAAGGAGCACCAACTTTATTTCACTCTATTTCTCTCTCTTTTGTGTGTGTGTGTAATGTGTGTATGTACGCGGCTTTCAATTACTCTCAAATTGTGCAATCACCGAGTGAATGCACCATCTAACTCCCTACATTGAACATGATGATGACAATCCACACACTTTAATGACTAATGGCGTCACGACTAATTACAGATATTCTAGGTTACATTTATCTGTCGACAGTCTCTCGCTGGATCAGAAATTGAAAAATCATTATGCAAATTTGAATAGGGAAAGGAGAGAGAAAGAGAGAGAGAGAGAGATTAAAAAAGGAACTCTCTTCACAGTGCAGATACATATGTATATACGTATATAAAAGCACAACCTGTCGATTTCAGATTGTAGACAGAGAGAGAGAGAGAAAGAGAGAGAGGGGCAATGAAACGAGTTGAGACCGTCAGGAGGAAAATGGAAAGGAAATCCAATTCCAATGTCAACAAAAACTTCCCGACTTGTTTGCTCTTCATATTTTATTAGAATAATAATCCAACGAGAGTTTGAGTTTATTATATTAATCCATGAATGATGATGATGAAAATGAAAATGAAAATGTAAACTCCAAAATTTATTAAAGTCAATATCCAAATGGCAATGACGATGGCGATGGTGATTGGAACGGCTCAAATTCTAAAATTAATATTTTTACCCCCTCCCATAAAAAAGACAATATGGAGAATGGAGAATGGTGAAAGATAAAACATACGGAGAATTTAATCGTTTCCTTTTGAATTGAGTAATTGAGCGATGGTCGTAAAATATCAGATGCACAGACCAGACCTCACATTTGTTTACATATGAGTTACCTATAGTAAAATGCTGCGTCAGTGGTGGTGGCAATCACGTTTCACCCACATGATTCTTCCTGTACTGATAAGTTGACGTCAGACAATATATTTTTTTTTGGGGGGGGCTTGACAACGGACAACGGACTGTCCGATACTTGACGTACCTAATTGTGAATGAGAGTAAGAACGGAAAGTATGTACAAGCTCCGAAATACCTAGTGCAAATCCAAAAGTATACTTTTACATGGAAAATATACAGTTTGAAATGTCTGCATGTGACTTTGTCCAACCCCGCATGCGATATCATGCGACAACTCCAACTACCGTTGTCATTATGGATTTTTGCATGTTATTTCCCCCTCCATATCCTTTCATTCTCCTAATATTTGCCTTCCCAAAAGTTTTATCATCAATTCTTCAGGAAAGATTCACATTTTGACGGAGACAGATGTAACCAGAATGGATATGACTCCCAATGTTTACACACACTTGACAAAAAAACGACTTCAAACTTTCTCATTCTTACCATATCCACAAAAATAATTAAAACTTTACGGAGCAAAACTAATGGATTGTGGTGGGATTCACTCAATTCACAGTTCCAAAAAAATGATTGATAATTCTCAATCTCATATCTGTACTTATTTTAGTACAATACAAAAATAGTTGACGTGTGTGAGATTCAACTTTTTCATCGGAATTTCCTTGGATTTCTCCTGCAAGCAATCTGCAATAACTACATATCGTCTATTAAGGTCGAAAACGAACGATAATCATTTGGCCCTAGACGCAGAATATGCCTTATGCGCATACGCTAATAGACGATATATATAGAATTTGCAAAAATCCAGTCATTTTGTTTCATATATGTTTTTGATATTTTAAGCGAGTGGTAAAGAAAAAGATTTATCTGTATTTGCGATCGTTGTACTCCATTTTTTTTTTTTTTTTCGAAAATACCTGGGAATTTGTTCGTACAGATCGAATGATTTGATTTGGTGGTTGGACCAGGAGACAGTTATGATACGAACACTTCTCGCTCTATATAATATGTGTGTGTGTAATGTGAGATGTGAGATGTGAACCTCAATTGGTGGACATTGCCTGCCTCAGCTCGAGGATGATAATAAGGAAAGTGAGTAGAAAGTCGTGAAAGGGATTGGGAAGTTCCGGAGGAGGAAACGTGAAGTAAATACGTAACAAGTGGAGCAGCCTTGTGCCTGTGTGTACATATGTGTGTGTGTGTGTGTGGTCTGAAATGCATGCTCTACACACACCACGACAATAACTCACACACACACATTCTCTCTCTCTCTCTCTCTAATATCGGTACATGCGAGTTGACTATAATGTTGATGGCTGGTGGTTTTTCTTTCCTTATATTCCCTTCCTTTTCCTTAGCCTTGGCACATATTTCCACTTTCCACTTTCTACCCACAAGAAGAAGAGAGAAAAAAACAAACTAAAGTTCAATGAGAACATTTTTTTCTGTAGCATCTCCATGAGTATTTTTCTTCATGAGAGGCTGAAAATGGAGCTGAAGCAGAAGGTAAATGTGTATAAAGGTAAGAAGAAAAGGATGGGGAAACTACCATGTATTTCGTATAGTCTATAGTCGGTGGTCTGGAAGTCGGCATTAAAATTGCATAAAGAGAGGTAAATAGACGGGGAAGATGAATGTTTCCCTTCTTCCTCGTCTTCTTCTTCTCCTTCTTCTTCTTTTTCCACGTATTCAGATGCAAAGAGCAATTTCAAATACTCGAGTCGTCTTCCTTTCAAAGAATGAGACGACGGCGACGAATGAGGATAAATTTCACATCCATTACACACCATTGGAAATTCGCAATTCGTACAATTTTCAATTCCGTCTCTCTGGCAGGCAGTTCCTCCGTCTTTGTGTGTTTGGATCTTCCATTTCCATCATCATTCCCAATTCTAAACGAATCAATAATAATACAAAATATATAAATGAGGAAAAAAGGAGGTAAACGCCAAACAAGCAATGGCAATGGCAATGGAAATGGAAATGGAAATAGAAATAGAAATACAGATAGAAATGTAAATTGGAGATTCGGATCACACGTGTTGCTTTCACTTTCAGTTCGTTTTGTGTGTACAAAAGAGAGGCAGTCGATATCTGTGGTGAATGAAGACTGACGACGACGTTCAACTATTGAACACGGAGTGGAATGACGTTGGTTTTTCCCCATTCATCTTCATAAATCCACTCATCGGTTTTCTTAATCGCAATTGGGATTCTTAATCAAAGAGACAGAGAACTCTCTTTAACTCTTTCCTTTTGACTCTCAATTCAATCCGAATTTCTAGGGTAGAAAAACCTCCAAACTTTCCAATGTAAAAGACTTTTCTTTTTTTATTGCGGATGGAGATTCGAGAATCGAGGCCTGTAGATATTTTCTTGTCCGTCCCAGCATTTTCCCCTGTTGTACACACATTTATTTTGTGTAGGGAAACAACTTGAGTTTGGTTTGACATTGGAACTTTCTCATATGGATTTTTTAGAGAAAATTCTCTCAAGTTGACAAAGTTCAAGAGAGATTTGGTTTTTGTGACAGGAGGAGTTTGTTCGTCCGCCGTTGTCGTTGTCGTCTTCTCACCTTGTTTTTTCTCGTGTCACCGCCGAGTGAATTCAATCAGAAAAACTAGTAGGTATTTCTCTCTCTCTCTTTCTCCCTATATTTGTTATTTTTACACATGCAGAATGGAAACAACTTTGTGGTGGTTCTGAATAAACGAAGCAGACGTAGATTCAAAGTGAAGTTTGCCATTCCATAAAGTTTCTCAACGTAAAAAAAAAAAAAAAACTTTTCCCTCATTTTTCTTACCCAAATGTGGAGCAGTGAAAAAACTAGAGTTTTCTTTTATACTATTGCTATTGCAGTTTTTATGAGAATTCTCGGTGGAATATTTTGAATCACCTTCGTTTTCATTTCCTTTTTTTTTCTTTTTTTTCGTGGTCCATAAACTTTTCCTTTAACATTTTGTCTCTGTCTCTGTCATGATTTTTTGGTAGTGTTACATTTTTTGAAATTTCATGTGACTTCTCCAAGAGCAAAAGAAAAAAGGCATTTAATTCTGTAAATTTTGTATGTGACAAATCACAATAATATTCTCACAGTTTGCCTTTCGACAACAACATTGTCAAGTCTTCTCTCTCAAGTTCTCTCATCGTCTTTTCTCAGTGTCATTTTGTAATTCCAAGTCTTCATTTGCTCGGTAATGCTCTAATTTCATTTCAAAGGATTCTTCATCTCGAGAGTTCTATTTGTATAGATTCATCGTTAGATGAATGTGTGACGCTCGCTCCAACTCCAAGTGAATGCTTTTCAATTTCGAATCCCAATTTCCATGCATATGTGTGGATATAATAAATTACAAATTACAAATTGAGCCAATATTTACTACAGATATATATACAGCTATTCCTCTACACATTACAATTTGCTATATCCAATTGAATTGATGTTGATTCAGTCGATTGGATGTGAGTTCAAATGAAGGGAATTTCTCATATAATTTCAATGGATCTCCCCAAATATATCGTATAATATAATATTTCGTTAAAATTATTATGAAAGAGGATTGCGCTGGAGATGATGAATTCAATTGAACAACACAAAACACCGTCTCATTTCTATATACTGTCTACATGTACGATACAAAAGAGAGAAATTTGTGAAAACTCATCCATATATACGATATTTCGTGTGGCACTCTCTGATTTCCCTTTTGATTCCTCCAGATTTCAGAGTTCCCGATCTCGACACACACACACGAAATAATAATAATATGGCAACTATTCCTTGTTGCACATGTATTCACAATTCACAGGATTTCTCCTGATGAGAGATGATGAAAAATGAACTAGTTTAGAATATTCACTTGCTTCAAGAGCTTGACATTGAAATTGGAATATTTGTACATGCGATATTTGAATTTCCCATGAAATGTAACGGGAATTGTAAATTGTATTCCCGAAATATTCGTGAAGGAAATATACGAGGACGTCCTCGTATATCATATTAAAAGGGAAAGGACGAGAGTCAGCAGTTTTGATTTTGATATTGGGAAAGTGGAAAGTCTAATGAAAGAAATATTCATTTCTATTCATGAGGATGAGAGAAGGGAATTTCAATAGGAAGTGAAAGCAAAAGCGACACAACGAGACAGACAGAGAAAAGGGTTAGGGATTTTGAATTTTTTCTGTTTCCACGTATACGTTTTCGTTCTCATTTAATCTCATCATTTTCATGAGTGGCTTTATATCACGACTTGAGTCTCTCCGTCCGGTATAAATGTGAAATTTATTTACAATACACAACAACATGGCTCATTGATATTTCCTTTTGATCATTTCCCTGTTGCTCTCTCGATCTCTCTCTCTCTCTTTTCAAATCCTGAATTCTCCAAATTTCCATGAAATAATTGAATTGGGAAGAGAAATTGAAACAGAGGGAGACTCATTTGCAACAATGGCAGATGATGATGATGATCAATGACGATGGCAAACGAAATAAAAAGGAACTCCCAAAGTCTCCTTGTTTTTCTCAATCCTCCATTCTCAATATTTTAATTTCTTTTCCGGAAATGTCTCGATCTATGTGAATGAGGGAAATGTCTCAAGATTTCTAAATGGTAAATTGCAAATGAATGGCCTCCAACGGGAAATGATTAGAGGACTTGAGACTTGAGAAAGGAGAATCGATAAAAAAAATAATGTGAATCCTCTCCACGTTTTTTTTTCTTCATGAATAAATTAAACTCAAACAAGGACAAAGTAATGACGGGCTCAAAATGAAAATAATTATTCTCCAGGAGCAAGCAGCACACACGATTCAAACTCCAATCTCAACATGAAGAAGAGAAAATGAAAATGAGGAAAGTGATTTTTTTTTCCCCCGTGCAGATTGTAAAATTTGTAAGGGGGGAAAGAAGCGTACGAATAGACTTTGGGTATCCAGAGGATATTATTCAAAAGATATGGCTTTAGTTTTGTTTTTTTTTTTTACATGGGGCAAAAACTAATGGAGAGAGGACTGGAATGAAAAATCTGCTGCTTTTACAGGTGTAAATAATTACAATCGCCTTTTAAAAAAAAAACTTGTTCACTTGTGGAGAAGGAGGAAGAGGAAGAGAGAAAGGGAAAGAAAATAGGTTCAGAGTGAGTTTTTTTTGGAAGAGGGGAAAAGGGGCAGTCGTAAATCAAACTTGATGGTGAGCAACATGTGAGAAGGAAAAAATACAACTAAGCTTTTCTTCTTCTCCTTCTACCTTTTCTTTCCTTTTCCTTCTCGTGCGCAATCGAGTCACTATAGGAAAAAGGAACGATGGAACCAACTTTCCCCATTATAAATCATGGGAACAGAGATAAATGTATGAGATTCTCTCCTCTTGATTAACTTGCCTTTCATAAATTTCCTTGTAATTTTCAAAACTTTTCTCCAAAATACTTGTTTTATGGACTCACAACGAGCTGAGTCGTTTTCATTTTCATTTTCATTCCTTCCTCCCCCTCATTCCCCCCCCAAAAAACTCCCCATTGTAACCTTCTAACTTTTCCCGAACCAAATGTAATATTACATAACATTACATTACCGTTGAAGGTTAACCTTCAACAAACTTGTAGATAATAAAAAAAATCCCTCTTTTTGCCCAATTCTTCCATCGTGTGTGTGACGTCATCGTGATGATAATAATAATAAAAACCGACACTTCATTGTCTGTCGTCCAGTCACAGTCACACTACACGTTTTATTTTTATCTTCATAGGTGATTTTGCATATGCAGAACTAAATGCAAAACTAAACGGAAAAGTTGTCAATTTCCTCAAACTCGCTCGCAGTATATGACCAAAAATTTGTAGTACATTTTTTGCGTGCGTATAGTTTCTTTGGAATGAGGACAGGATTTGTTTTAATTTTCTGTAAATAAAAAACGTACACACAACTGAGGACGGGAAGAATCTTCCCATGGATTTTTTTCCTTGGCATCATGGAAATGTGGAAAGGGAAGAAGAAAAAATATTACATGGCTTTAACTTTCCTTTTTTTCCACACAGTGAATTTTTTTTCTTTTTCCTCATTCTGCACACTTGGAATCTTTTATCGTTTACCTTGAGTTAGTGTTGACGATCCCCTGGGTGGGCTATGATGCTCTCTCAGTCTCACAATCAGTATATGTGTGCAAGTTTTGTAGAGGATGGAGAGAGAGAGAGGTTTCACGTTTCTCCACGTAATTAGGAACACTTTTTTCCAAAGTTGGTTCAGAGTAAAAAAAAAAAAAGGTAAAAAAAAGTGGGGAAAAAAAGTTTTTGATGGAGAAAAGCAGGTAAAATATCAAGTTGGCTCAGGCTCTCCAGTGTGTGTGTGTGTGTGTACATTAAATCTTCTTGCAAATGTTTAATCATGGAGAAAATTGACTTGGTTCGAAATTTCCGGTGCAATTAACTGCTCAATGGAAGTTCAATGCCAATAATACTGCGCCATCACACGTCAAAGAAAGGAGAAGCTTCATTTTCATTGCATTTTCAAGTCATTTTAAAATGACGAAACGCAATTTCCCTCGAGTGAAAACTCTCAAAATGGCGCTCCGCGTGGCCCTAAGTATTTCCGACCTCCCCAATTTGCAATTTGCAATTACAATTACAAAATTACATATCAAGTTCATTCTCCAACTGTCAACTGCCAACAACTCCTGCACACCAGCAGTTTGAGTTTAGCATTTTTGATCATTTTCCCTAACACTTAATATTAATCAAAAATCAAAACATAATTGAGACTCAACCTGAAATGTATGATGATTCAAAATCGTCCGTCGTCCGTCGGGTAGGGAAAAAGTGAGAGAGAGAAAATTCAATTTCCCCTGTTTTTTTTTTCATCTTTACTAAATAAAATGTGTCTGGATTTAAATTCAGTTGAATTTTGAAAACGCACATGTGTGTTTTCGTTTTCTATTTGTTTGGGTGACTCGTCTTCATCATTTCCCTTCAGCCACTCTTGTGAGTCCAAGGAAATTACTTTTTAATTACTTTTGAGTCACAAGGACGTTCTGTGCTCACTTTAATTTACCTCAACTCCCAACTCCTCCTAATACATAGTATTCCTATACCTTTTTTCCCGTTCAACTTGAGCTGCTCTCTGAGTTGTGAACATATTATGGAATATCTGGAATTACATTCCGTACGTGAAATGGAAAAACACACACACGCTGGACAAAAACTGTCCTCGTACACAACATATTTATTGACCCTGCAAATGGAATGTAAAATTATTTTTTTTACATGCTGCTCCGAATTCTACGGCGTACACTGAAGAAAATGAAAAATATATTGCAATTGAAAAACTTTGACGATGAAAACAATTAAATGGTAAAATTTGGTCTAGTAATTAAAGGCAGGATGTTTCCTTCTCTTTTATTAAATCTCTAGAATATTTACACGGAAAACCCAAAATACAATTACAAACTTGAAACGAAGTGATTAAACAACAACAACAACAACATGAAATGGCTTTTCAAGAATCAACGACCAAATTTCCAATAATACGATATTCCGAGCAGCTCCTAAATTTTACAAAGTTGTTGTTGCGGAGGTTTCTCCATCTCCTCATGATGTCGGTTTAGCCTTGAAAGAATTGTATATTTTTATATATTTATAATGGAAAAACGTTGACTCTGACGAGTGAAATTCAATCGTATGTAACAAACACACGGAGATATCCACTCTGAATTTCCTACTTTGATCTATGTGCGGACGAAATCCACAAATGCAAATGCTCCGAGCTCTCTTTGAAATGATCTTAAACATTATATATAAATGGAGAAATCAGAGCTGAGGATCTTGAGTTACTGGATCCATTATTAATTCAATTTACGATATACAAATTCAACGGGGATGAAATCCCGTGACCTCATTTCAATCCATTTCATTCTCAGTCTCAGTAGTCCGCCTTTCAACAATCCCAATTGGGAAATTGGTGGTCATTTTATGTGTACCTATGTAAATTTGACTGAAATTCCAGCTGAAGGTTGTCGAGAGGGAAATGAGCGAAATAACTCGAAGAAAGTTGTCGCTTGCTTACTTTAAACGCATGTTGAATCTGGATTTGTCCATATGTAAATAAATTATGAGGAATGAAAAAAAAAAAGATTTGTTGAGAACTCAATGTGGCGAGTGGAGCGTGGAGAATTTGGAAGGGAAATTGTTAGAGAGAGAGAGAGAGAGAAAGCAAAGGGAGGAGATGAAAGCGGTCTTATTTACTTTCCCTTTAATCTTGTGCGGTTTGGTTTTCTGGTCCATATCAAAAGTGGTACATTTTGAGATGAGAAAAGGGGGGAAGAGCGTGAGAAGTTGCGGTGGGATTCGACATTTATGCTGACAACGTCTAATTCTACTACTATTACGTCACCTTCCCCCCCCCCCCATCCACATCCACAATACAAAATAATACACACATGTACACACAGAAAACTCACATCCTGCACATCCTTCCCTTCCTTTTCCATGGGTTTCATTTAGTTTCCTCGCCTGCTGATTCCTTCTAAGGAATATCTCCACCACGTCAATCGGATGAGGAATCCTTGTTGTTTGTTGAGTACATACAGATATTCTCTCACTTTCACTCATTTCCCCACATTACATGCAATCTATTGTACAATCCACCATCCACAATCCGCATGAATAATTCCTAACAACCAAAACACCTAAATGCATCTCATTTCTCATTATTTGTAAATGTATGGACAATTCCACAACACTCAAATTTGCGGTTTTTCCTTAAAAGATATTGAGAAATCCAATGCATTTTGTTTCCTGGGAATTCTGAGAAAAGGAAAATATTATTATTCTCTACGCGTTTTCCTTCATTTCCCGTGTGTCTGCATGTGAAATGTGGGAGATGGACAGTGAGGACACGATGTGTGCACTTGTGTTTTGAGGAGACGGAACATATTTGTGTTTCTCTCGGTGAGCCAATCAACCAGCCGACCAACCGACCAACTAACCCACCGACGGACCCACAACAACCCACGCCCTTGTCAAACACACACAATTATTTAGACATCGTGGACGGATGGGCGAGCGATTATCCATTCCATTTATATCAAATTCCTATTTATATTTGTATCCCAACAGATATTCCCATGTTGCATAAACATGTGTGTAAGTAGAGCCAAGTTTATTATAACAGAGAGAAAGAAAGAGAGAGGGAGGAAAAGAGAGGGGGAGGGGGGAACTGCCAATCTTAGGAGGGAGAAAATATTTACAACAAATTCCATCATTGACATTGGCATGTGCTTGTGATTGTGATTGTGATTCTCCTTTTCATTTTCATGTCATGATACGATAGGATTTCGTTCGTTGTACGGTAGAAAGGGAAAGAGAGAGAGAGAGAGGGGCCAAGTTGCCCTTGGTTCGTGTTCGTAAGCTGAATGCACAACGAGGTGAATGTAAATGTGAATCCACCAACTCACTCAGCTTACAATAGAAAGTGGACAGAGAGAGAGAGAGAGAAAGAAAAAGAGAGTAAAAAAATGAAGGGAATTCCGGATTGGGGGAATTTCCAGTGACGAAGAGGATGAGGACGCTGAGATTAGACTTAGAACAACAGCCGCCCAGTTATGTACAGAATACAGCATGAAAAAAAAGGAAATGAATGGAAAGGGATGACGCAAATGAATCGAGTTCAAACGAATTCTCCCTTTCTCTCTCACTGTCTCTAGTTTTTTTAGTGAAAGCAAAACTATGGCTTCATCTGGCTATTGAATTGAAGGTCCTATCTCTCTCTCTCTCCATCTCCATCTCCGGACTTTCTCCCAATCCGACTCAACTCAATTTTTTCTATTTTCTACTTTCTCTTTTCTCTTTGCTCTTCTCTACTCACTCTGTGTACAGGAAGACAGAAATATACGCGCTTGCATACGAAATATTCAGAACTGCGTGCATTGTTTTGATCTCCTCTTTTTCCCTTTGTTAAAATGTCTATCGCTAGAAATACATGAGCATCCGACATCCGAACGGAAGGAGATCTTTTTCTATATCTGTAGATGAGAAAGAGAGAGAGAGAGAGCAAACAAAATCCAAACTTGTCTGCCTGCTCGCCGCCTACTTGACTGTTTGACTGTTGAATTATTGGATTGTGAAGGGGGGAGAGAGGAGAAGAAAGTGAGAGCTGTGACCACTTGTGGAGGCCTCGATTCCACTGGGTATGAGAATGAGAATCCTTTTACGAGTCCCGCATAATAACGATCCATCTTGAACAGCTCGATCTCGTCCGATCTACCAGACATTAAGTTTTTTTCTGTTGAGAATATAATGGAATTCACAGGAGCTTTCTCAGTCTCCCCATGAGAAATGGCGGATCAGATGGAGAGAGAAAATGTGGAGATGGAGACGGAGGAGAAAGATGGCCGTTCGTTTCTCCACACACTCATGGTTCCTTGCATAAATCGGCAAGTCCATCTTGAAGGAATATTATATGGACGATATACGGACTCTCTGTGTGGATTGTAAATATTCTATAATGAATGACGTCAGCTATTTTCTGAGGAATTACTATCATGATAATAATAATAATACATACTAATAATAAATGTACGATATTCTTTCTTGGTAATAGAAGTGTTTGTACATTGTGAATGGCAGCTGACGTTACTCAGAATTCAAATCAACTTCAGTTCATTTTGTGAGAATTTATTCAAGTCTCTTTTTTGAGACATGTTTTTCATTTTATTCATCCAAGAAGAATTCTAAGCTCCATCTCGATTTATATGCATATGACTTTGTTTTTATTCTTGCATTTCTATTTCTATTTCTATTTCTAGTATTAGTATTTCTACATTTCTATCGTACATGTATGGATTTCCATCAAGATCAAGTTGAATTCAAATCTCATATGAAGAACCACTTGAGATTTAGTCATGAAAGAACATTTCTTGAAGAGCTCCATTTCAATTCAAGTCAGCAGCACACTTGAGAACCGCCGAGGTCATTTCATATTTACCGCATTACATGTCACAAGTCCTCACAACTACCGATAAAACTCTGGCACATGTGTGTGCGTGTGCAATGTCCTCTGAAATAAACTTGTGAATTCATCTCTCTCTCTCTCTCTGCCTTCCAAAAAAAATCTCGTGGTATATGTATATAGAAAAAATACAATGACAAACGAGAATTGGAGCACCGTCAAGAATTTCAAATTCTGTAGAGAGAACACAAAAAATCCTCGGGTTTTCGAGGTTTCTCTTCCACCGTTCTGGAGAAAGCAGAACATTTGGAATTTGAATTCTCTCTCTCTCTTTTTCTATGCAGTCAAATGGCAATCGACAATCAGTTTCCTTTTCCTCATTTTTAGGGAGCGAAGCTCCCCTAATGATGCCATATGTCCGTCCGTCCGACGATGACGCCCGAACCATTTAAGATTTTGACTTTGAGTCTTTTGCATTGAAATTGTATTAGTGATTCTCAAGATGAGGTTGGAGATGGGCAGAATCGGAAAACCCGTTTCGGTTTTATTCGGGTTTTTTCTCGGGGTTTTTGACTTGATTTCCAAGTATTTTTTGTTCTTTAACGATTCCGAGGTAACAAATCACGAGGAATCCGAATTCAAAGTCAAAATCCGAGAAATCCGAATTCTAAACCCCGAACTTGGTGTTTTACCGGCATTTCGAGAAATAACCAAACTCGTTGGATTCTGGGGTAACAAATGATAGGGAATTCTGGAATCACAATCCATAAAAACCGAATATGCGACTCGAACTTTCGGGTTTCACCCGAGTTTTTTAACAATGTTCAAATTTGTTGATTTCTGGGATAAATTAAACAAGACGGAGATTCTGAATTTGAATCTAGATCTCATAAAATCCAAACCCTGAATTTTGGCTTTTTCCAATTCATCAAAAATTGTCAATATATTGGAATTTTGGGTAAACTTAAGGATTGGTTAAGGATCCCAAAATCGGTTCCAAAGTGCAACAATGAAACAGGCAATGCCTACAATTTTCTAGCCATGCCTACAATTTCCTGGCCGAATGCCTTGAGATTTCTTGGTTGTTGTATAATACTCCGCTCCCTTTTGTGTACACAGTGTGGACAAGGATGTTTAAGGTTGACTTACCACAAAATAAATTTGAATTCAAATTCATATTCTCATTCAAAGTCAAATCACATTTGTAGTCAATTTATCCCCATTTTTTTTTACTTTAACTTTGACTTTTTCCGTCTAAAAAGCCTACATTTAATCCACTTATCTAAATATTTTTTTCTTTTTGATCCCACCAACAAAGTAATTATTACATGAGACTTAATACACAAAAACAGTCAAGGTTTGAAGAGATGACGAATGAAATTTGTTTGAACTTGGTTTTTTGGGTGCGAGCAGGAAATTTATATAATAAAAAAGAAATTGGGGGGAAAAAAAACGCCAACACAGAAAATCAATAAATTCTCTTTAAAAAAGGAGAGAAAAGAGAGGAGAGGAAAAGACTTGAGTGATGACGTTACAGGTAAATGTAACGTCCGTGGAATTTATCCAGCCTCCCTCACTTTGTCAGTGGAAGAGGAGAAAGCAAAGAGAAAGTATAACTTTTTATTATGCACGGCACTTGAGCTCTTTTCTTTCGCTCTTTCTCTCTTTCTCTCGTTCTTTTCTTCCACTTGAGTTAAAACTTGACAATTTTCTGTGCTCGTTACAACTCTCGGAACATTTTCTATGACTTTGACTTTTTGTTCCCCCCTTCCGAATCTGCACTGAACAGAAGCAGAGAACAGAAGAGAAGAGAACGGAGAGAGAGAGAGAGAGAGAGAAAGAGAGAGACAGACAGATATCGTATGTAGGATGTCAATATGTGTGTAAGTGATGAGGATGGGCTGCTGATAGGGATTATATTGGCATTTTATGATCATATCACATCACAAATTGAACGTGAGCTAATGGATGTAGTCTCTCGCTGCTTTCCTAGCTCCATTTGTATGTGTCTGTGACGTCATCAATGGAGCCCCATGCCTACAAGAGGATCCATATAAATCTAAACTCTTCTGCTACATACACATACACATACCTACAGCTACAGTTTGTACCTACACACCTAACTGTATGGTTTGTTAGAGATGAAAGAAGGGGAAGAGCAAGAAGACGGAGACAGGACAGCTTGCAACTGGAACAACTGTTAAATTTCAATGTACAGGAGATAACGAGAGAGACTCAGCTGACATGTTCCCATTTCCCATTACCATTTTCCACCCTGCTGATATGGCACAATTCCACAGGCTCTTTTCTCCTTCTCTTTCTCTTTCCCCTCTGTTCCTTTTACTCATCTTCTTCGTCTTCTACTCGAAACCGAATCGGAGCGTCAATCCATAGACAGAGAGAGAGAGAGAGACGGTGACTATGGGCAAGTGAGTGTTGGTATTATTAATGGTTCCATGGATATCTTTAATTTCAATAATTATGGTGTTTTAAAAGTAAAGTATTTCTCCGAGTTGGTCCTCGTCAAGGAGGCAATTAGCCATGTCTTGTGCATGCACGGACTCAGATGAAATGAGTTGAGATGAGTAAAGAGAAGACGGGAAATGCAGGGAAATGAAATGGAGCAGAGGAAAATCTGTCAACGCCATAAAATTTCATGGGGGATGTCACTGTTTATGACAAATATCCAACTTGCTTCCCTGCCACAAATAAATAGTTTCATTGTCACTCCTAACTCTCATTAATTCAATGCATAAAAGCCCCTCTCTCTCTCTCCGTCAACTCCATTACTCAACTACACACGCACATACACGCACACTCACACTCACACACCAACTCACCATGTAAATGTCGCAGCTATCAAATCCATCTTCTTTACATCTTACCCACATTTCTCAACTCATTCCTTGGACAGACTGTATTTTCTCCACCAATTCCATGTTACCAATTGAACTATTTAAAAAAACTGTGTTGAGTTGCGTTGGTTGACTTGACCATTGAAAATACTGTGGATTTTCCTCACGATCCTCACAATCACATTTACAAAATAACAATCTATTTTGTGCGTGTGGTGTACAGATTTATTCTTTGAGAATGCGACGAGATTCCAGACGTTTGATGAGAGAAATCTAAAGAAATTTGATTTTCACTCGATTGAATTGAATTCAAAAATTCCACTGGATTTTCCATATATGCGTATTGCGTATATACTTTACTTACTTGTAGGCATTTTGTAACAGATCGGGAAATCAGTTGGGAATTGTGATAGGAAAGGTAGGAAAATGTGCAGATCAACGGAGCATAAACTCCAACAGAGAGAGAGAGAAAAGATTGCCGTATTTACAATTGCAGACATTCTGCAATTTCTCGAAGCAACTCTACAAATTCTACAAATATCTACAATAAATAAATAAATAAAATCCCATTTTCCATTGCTCTTTCTCCATTGTTGATATGGAAGGAAATCAGTTGCTGTTGCGCAATTTATTTTTCCTTAAAAAAAGATATTTTGAACAGAGAATGGAGAGAGAGAGAGAAAGAAGGATATATTTGTGTAATATAGCTGGAAGGTGAGAGTGTTTAAACTAAATAAGCCAAGAGGAAGGGAGAGATCGAGTATCTGAAGAGGACGGAAGTGCCACTAGAAAAGTAAATAGACGACAGAGGAAAAGCGGGCAGTGTCGGTTGGATGTTGGAGAACGGCAATGTAGAGCAAAGAAAAAAACTGGAGGAAATGTACACAGAGACATTTAAAAGTGGCAAAAAAGTATTCTAAAAATAATTCACCTTTTTTAAGATTCGAACATGTTGGATCTGGAGCTGGATTTGGATTTGGAAGGAAAAGGAAAAGTAAAGGCGGGGAATCGTGAATTGTTGCGAATTGCAAATTCAGAATTGTCTGCTGGCTAAAGAAACTCCAGACAAACGCCGTGCATGGAATTTTGACGAGTTCTTTCCCATTTCCATGTACGAACGAACAACACCAACGGTCGTAGTCGTGGATGAGGGGAAAGGAAAGTAAAATATATTCAGAGTGAAGCTCTCTCAGTCAGTCAAAACACAAACACACACACACACATACACCGAACAAACTTCAAGTTCATGCGTAAACTCCACTCACACACACATCCCAATTTTGTTTGTAGAATTTGTATTCACCTTTTCCCCTGGGTCCATTTCTATTTTGTCCCTCTTTCTCTCACCAATTTTGAACATTTTCAAATTTGTCTATTCACAGAACGCAAGTTTTCCCGAGGAGAATTTGATTTCTCTGCCAAATGCAACTACATTTCCAAATAAATTCAAATCCAAATATCATACATTTGCTACAGGTCAGGAAGTAATACATGTACATGTCCCAATGCATACAGTCCATCAAGTCATCCTGTGCATGTGAAGTGTGAATGTGAATGAAAGAATGCGGTTGGTTTTTTTGGGGGCAGTAGGAAAATTTCGTATTGGGGAATGGACATAATAAAAGTGATGATTTGTGTGTGTGTTTTGTGTGTGTTGAATAGATTTCATGGCGCTGTAGCGTGTGCAGACGACGTGGAGTGGCGATCATTGCCCGCCGTGTTCAGCCCGGTATCGAACAGAGTGAAGCATTGGAGGGAGTCGGCTTTGAGACGACCGTTCGAAAATCACCTGATGCTCGACGGCTGCAAGCAGGTGGTCGAGCAGACTCGGAGACGGAAGTTCTCCTTCTCGCACCCAAACCTTCCGATGTTCGACGTCACTCGGATGTTCCTCTTCGGGATATTCAGGTTTCTTATCTCGCCCACCCCCCCTCTTTCTCTTTCTCTTTCTCTTTCTATTTCCTCAATGCAACTGCAACCCGATTGAATTTTGATGGATATGTATATTTGTTGAGTTTTTATTTCTATACTATGGTAATTGTTGTAATTTATGTTGTATTGTATTGTTGGAAACTGTGTAGAAATTCCAGGCGCAGAGTATTTCCCAGGCGGCATCTCAGCATGATTTGGGGTTGACGGTGGGTGGGGATAAGGATAAAATCAAAGCTCGGAGTAGTACGGATATAATGAGGAAGGATAGCATGGCCGTGAATACAGGGATCCCGGACATGAGTAATATTCTCAAAGGGATCGATGTGAGTTTAAATCGTATGAGCAATAATGATAATAACAATGATGCGGTGGCTAAAACTAAAATTGGACCAGTGAAACGACAACGCTCATATGAGCGCGGTGCGAGTGAAGGGACACTCAATTTACCCGGTAATAATCGTGGGCGGAGAGCCAGTTGTGATCTCCGATCCGGCATTGATACTTCCTTACTCCTCAATAATAATACCATCACTGCCAATGAGAAACCCTCCACAGCCAATGAGCGCATCTCCACATCCGAACGGGATGAGAAACTCCTCCTCCAACAACAGCAACAACAACAGCTCATTCAACAACAGCAACAACAAATCCAACAACAACAACAACAAATCCAACTCCAACAACAACTCCAGCAACAACAACAACAGCTCCATCAACAACAACAACAGCAACAACAACAACAACAGCAGCAAGTGAAAAATGTGACGAGTGGAGGGGGTTCGGACTTGGGCGTCATTCGAACTGACCAAACGCGCCGCCGATCAGTACAAATGTAAGTTCAATTCTTCATTTACTTTATTTTACTCATTCCTTAATTTCTTCATTTACTTTGATGTTTGTTGATGTTTTTGTTTTTGTCTCGCATCATTTAATTGCATAATTTTCTGAAAGATACAAAAACGCCAAACTCACGTCATTTAAGATGTTAAAATTGTCTGGGAGTTCATTATTTGTTCAAGTGGAAACAGAAATGGAAATCCTTTTTCTCTGCTCCTTTGTTGATTTCTCCACCTGTTTTTTTTTGTTGACAACGGACAAAACTTTCCTTCTCAAGTTTTTCTACCCGTGTGGTTTTTGTGCGGGTGCGAAAGTGGAAAGGAGAAGATCAATTTTTGTTACACACTAGAAACCAGAAAATAGAAAGGAGAGAGAGAGGGACGGCTGAAAAATTGCTCGGCATGTAATCCATGAAAAAGTGTTACGCAGCAAAAGCTATTATTTTCTAGAACACAACAAATGGCTCAATGGCCATGCTACGTTTGTCGTAAATAATTCCTGTCTCTCTCTCCCTTTCTCGTCTTCTCTTCATCCGGCACACATAAACACCAACAAACACACACACGCACACACACTTTCTCGTCCTCTTTCTCTTGTCCCCTGTTGTGCGCTCTGTGCTGTGTGTGGTGTACAAATAGGGGAATGTCACATTCTGAGCTATCTATCGCTCTTCCCTAACAATTCTCTCTCTTTCTCTCTCTCTTTCCTGCAAATGGAGATCCCAAATTAATTTCAATGACATCATCTTAATCTTTTACACTACACAACCAAACAATTGCCATGAATTGCAGATAGCCGCGCAGATGGTACAATTAAAATTTCCGCATTTTTGATATAACTCTCCAATTTTAAGGATGAGGAGGACGACGATAAGAAGCTCCTACAGATGGAAACAACCGTATGTAAATCAAAAATTCCTATCGATTTAGGGAGGGATGTAAAAATACATACATACAAAGTGTGAAAGTGTGTGCGAATATTCATAACGATTTACTGGAGGGAAAGAGAGTCGCTTGAGAAAATTGTCGAGTGTGACTGTGACTGGAGAATAAACTCACACTTTTAGTTGCTCCATATGAAAGTTGGAAGCTGCATTGAATTTGAATTTGAGTTTGAATTTGACGGTCTCAACTATTTTGCTTGAGTGCACAGAAGAAAGTCCACACACAGTGAAAAGTGAAAGTTGTGTGTGTGTATTTTCGCTTTTCACTTTTCGCTTTTTGCCTTTCCTTCGTTGTCGTCGTCGTTGTCGATAAAATACAGTTAGCTACTGGGAGGATGTCCGTACGTATACCGTATACAGCATGTATGGATTCAGTTGAGATTCTCTCTCCTCCCCTCCATGACTTTGTACGTGTGGAGCTGACTTCCCCTCTGTATCTTTGTTTGCCTACATTATATAATAATCTCTAGGATTTTTGCATAGTAATATGATTTTGGGTTAAAACCCATCGTCATCCAGAGCTCCGGAAATGATGAGAAGCTAACTTTGAGAAGTTTATGAATATTCAGCGTTTCCTTTCCATGAGACCATGTTGAAGAATCGGAAAAGAGAGACAGAGAGAGAGAGAACAAGTTCCTCCTGCTCTTGCTTGCTTCTACATGCGAAAAATTACTCATCAATTAGCTCAGTGAGGGGAACGTTTGCTTAACATTCACATTGTTTGATTTTGTTATCCGCCGACTCTTTAGCAAGTTTTCCAAAATATTTCCATAGCGGAGAGCAAGAGAGAGCAAGAGAGAGAGGGAGAGAGAGAGGGAGAGAGAGAGAGAGAAAGAGAATGGCACTTGTATATTTAGCCCACCCAAACACAGACACACACTTTCACTCACTTTCTCTTTATGGTTGACGCGAATTTTTATTCCTTCTGAATTTCTAAAATTTCTAAATTTCTAAATGGGCATAATGAAATCTCTGTGGGGTGACCGACTTTCTCGTGTGGTTTCTCCGTCAACTTTTTAGTTTGTATTTATAGTGCAGTTCCTCCATTAAATTTTTTATACTAGGCAAATACATTCTGTGGCTTTACGTACGTTCCTCTTCTCCAGTCATTAGCCATTTTATCCACAATCCGCAATTCAATTCAACTCACAACACTTACATTATTATTATTATTATTATTATTATCAACTTTTTTTCCCCATGGACAAGTTATTTATACCAACAAAACATTAATAGAATGAGGGACAGCGAAATCAAATTAAATCTCTCATCAAACAAAAGTCTGCAAATATCTGTATTCCTCAAACTTTATTTTGGGTCGCGACATAGGAATTTGTCAAATTTTGGGATTTTTTTTTTGAAACTTGTAGTGTCAAATGTGTGGGAAAATGATGTGCGGGGAATTAAAATACGATGAGGGATATTTGTATTGAGAATTGAGGATGGAGGAAATGTGGAGTTGTGAGTGAACTAAAGTTGATGTGTTGTGGTGTGAAGAGAGAGAGAGAGAGAGAGAGAGAGAGGAGAGAGGGAGAGAGTTAGAGTTAGAGTTGTGGAGAGTGTTAAACTTGTACATTGGGAAAGTTTGAAGTTTTCCCTATTGTAAATATACTTTCAAGTTGTTGATGCTAAAATGTCACGTATTGTGTGTGTGAGGTGAGGTTGTTGCCGTCATGACGTTGACTAAAGAGCTTTGCCGTTATGGCTTGAATGTGAGTTGAATTCGGAATGAAATAGGGAACGAGGGAAATATGAGGAAGAAATGAGGAGGAGAAATGAGAACCCCCCCACATCATCATCTTTTTTTTCACAAGTGAAAATATCCCATCTCTCCATCTTTGTCTGTCTCTCGCTTAAACTTTCATCATTCATTTCACTCATCATCTCATTCTTCTTCCCTTTTTTTTTTACTCTTTTTTTTATTTGGGTTGTTTTTGTTTTTGTTTTTTATTGAGGTCAGTTTAGTCATAATGATATTTTAATAAGAAAATGTTGATTTTTCCTCTGATTTATATTTATTATTTTCCTATTTGTTTGTTTTTTTAATATAGTTATAATACGACGGCGAAACCACCTCAAGCTCCGAGATCCTGTGCTTCCCTGGACACGTCAGACGTCCCCGAGTCCAACAACAAATGTGAGCCCCCTATTATAGTGATGAAAAGACAAGGCTCATCCGCGGATGGAGAAGCTATAAAAATAGTTATAGACGATGTGGACTCAACACAGTTTGCCTCAGACAATAATAAAGGACAATCCAATGACATTTCCGAGTTCCGAACCCGAGTTGTTCGTCTCCGGAGGGACCCTCAAGACAGAGGCTACCAAAGTAAGTTCCATTTATGTACCAAACAAACACATATATATATAAATTCTTCCTTCTCCTCTCCTCCCCCCCATTCCTACCTTCGTCTAGGGAATTTCCCAAATCACTACCCAAATAAACAGAACAGAAAAGAACACAGCAACAACAACAACAAACTAACTTTAAAATAAAAATAAAAACCAAACAAGGGCACTTTACTTTCCCCTTTTCTCTCTCTCTCTCTCCCTTTCTTCCACTCAAATCCTCCCCGTTCTACGAAACCAAACAAATCTACAAATAACAAACAACAAATTCTACAAATACAAACCACCTTTCCAATAATATCATTGACATGTCTCCTCCGCTATAAGAAATACTTGGAAATGGAAATAGAACAAAACTATTCAAGAGAGTTGATATTGATACAGTGGGATAAGATAGTTATTTAGTATTGACGTTAAAACTCTGGTGAAGAGTCCCCCCAGTATGACCGATGACTTTTGTCTCGATCTCGACCACAACCATCGTACTTTCTGTACAAAAGTAAGGTTTCCTTGGTAGATTTGTTGTACGATATCTTTCAGTTTTAGCGTGTAGATATTTTGTGGGTTGTAACAGGACATGCCTGGATTTCCTAATAGAAACAAACTTTTACTCTGAAACTCGGAGTGAATATCCAGAGAATACCACCAGGAGAGCCAGAACAATCCGAATTCACATAGTCGTTTGTTAGAGCAGGGTTAAGAGTCAAATGCGGAAGAAGGAAACTCTATCTTTTCCCCTTTATCACAATCCCCAAACAGTCAACCAGCCAACAACCAACAACCAACAAATTGTCAGAGTAGAACTCTAACTGCGAGTCATGAACAAGTCCAGAGAGTCGAGAGAGAGAGAGAGAGAGAGAGATAGATAGAGAGAACGGAAAGATAAAACCTATAAAATCAGGGGGAAAAGGGCAAAAGTGGCTGGTAGTTTAGTGAAACTCGATTCAAGTTGACAAAAGGAAAGCATAGACTAACGAGAGACTTTCTCTCTCCCTCTCACTTTCTACTTGTTCACTTTCCATGTGGAGAGAACTGGAGGTAGTTGGAGTGTTATGTATTGTATGACCAACATGTGATGGTGATGGTGGCTATTTATGTGTCTATGGAAATGTATTTGAGTGTAAAGAGAGAGAGAGAGAGAGAGAGAGAGAGAGAAAACTCTTGGGTGTAGACAAACCCATTGACTAAAATGTAAACTCTCTTTCACTTTTACCCCGTGATTTTTATGGATTTAGTGTGTATGTTGATGTTTATGTGCGTGTGTGTGTGTTTTTTTTCCTTGCTTTATTGTACAGCCCGGGGATTTGGGATTCGAGTTGTTGGTGGGTGCAGTAGTCCAGGAAATCCAGGAAACTTACGAGCGCGGGTCGCAAGGGTTACGCCTGGATCTGGAGCGGACTTTGCTGGTATACGACGAAGTGACATTGTCCTCACTTGGAATGGTATCAAACTCACCAATCTCACTTTTGAAGAAGTCTGTAAAGTTATGGATTCGTCCGGTGACTCTGTGGAACTCACCCTCGCTCCAGCCGACAAGTCAGTGTACATTTCTATTCATTACAAACTATCGTATTTTTATTTTTGTACGCAGTCCATTTCCCCTTTTAAACAAGCCCTAAAAACCTTAAAAACCCTTACAATTCTTAAAATTCTCTACGTAGCATTTAATTAAATTAAACACCTACTATGAAAAATGCTACAAATGATAAATAATCGGCATTAAATAAACGAGATGGAATGATGTGCGCTTTTCAGTGTGCGACAATGGGAATTGAAGGATTTTCTCGGAATGACTATGGAAGTTTATGCATTTTGAATAAGGAAAAAGGTGTTTTTATTTTAAGGAAAGAATGAAAAAGGAAATTGTGAACTACAGATAGTAAATGTTTTATTTGAATGTGAAATCCTTCCCGTCTTGATAGAATAGAAAAATGGAATACTACCAAGAAAAAAACTGTCTGTATGCTTTGTTTTGTATTTATATTCCATCGCGTGTCGACTGTCAAGTTTTTTGAAGGAGAAGAACAGATTTGCAATTTTCTCTTTCTGTCGAATAAAAGTTTAAGTAGGAAAATAGAACATGAGAATTGCTTGAGCTTAAGCTCAAAAGAAGAGAAGAGAAAATCTTGTTTTGAATACGAATTTACTGAGCTGATAAGAAGTGGAAGAAGACGAATACGACGAAGGAGAAGGAGAGAAAGGAGAGTCAGCCAGGCTCATGTTCATTTAGCCTGAGATGAGACGGGTGAGAAGTAGGAAGGATTTTCATACTTCATACAAACGGAGTGAATATAAATACAGCACAGTCTAGTCTGTGTCTGTGCTGTATCTGTATGTAGAGACCGAGACACCAGTTGGATATTAACCTCAGCCAAAGTACCTAGAAAGTTGGGCCATGGAAATATGCAACACGTAAGAGCGAGGAAAAGAGGACGAGAAAGAGAAGGAGAAAGTGGGCAACATCAAAAACGTTGACTGGATAGCGGCTGCACAACACAACAACAACAACAACACCAACACCGAGAAGAGAGTAGCGAAGTGAGTGTAGCGAAGAGAATATTGGAGAGCCATGAAGCCATTTGTCCATGATGAAGACAATGAAGAGAATTATTGCAAAGCTCTCCTTCTTCCTCTCTGTCTCTCTCTGTTTTCTCAGTCTCATGTAATAAGTAAATATGGCTTAAGCATTAGCACAGACGGCTTTTTGGAGAGAAGAGCTGGGAAAGTCCAAAGCTCTCTCTCTCTCTCTCCGTCCTCCTTTTACTTTCCTTTAACCAACACTCCTTTTCCATACAATTTCGTCGTCTTCCTCTTGGTTGGAGTCGACGAAGATGCGAATAATAATAATAATACTAATAATATTCTCAGTCTCTGGATTTCGTTCATGCGTATTCTTCTCACCTTCACAATTTTCACTATACCCAACACACACACCAACATGCAGGAGGAATAAATAGAAATTATAGATGGAAATAGAAATGGGCCAAAGAATATTTCTCACAACACAACACAAGGCGATAACCAGAGCCCAACATACTTTTACCGTATTACATCCTCTGAGGATGAGTCTCCTTCTCTGTCCTGGCATATACATGGAAAGAGAGAGAGAGAGAGAGAGTCCCGTTTTATTATTGTCTTTTTTGTGCGTCCTCCAGGAAAGCAGGCACAGTCTATGAGGATTTGTGTAGTGAGGAGAGAACTAAAGTTCGTAAGTAACAAAGCTAAGACTCTCTTGGGTTCCTCCTGTGCATGGATAATAAACCAAACAACGGAGGTATTTGCACTCTCACTCAGGGGCCAAGTTAAGTTATATATGTAGTACGTTGATCACAACAACTCGAGAGAGCGTGTATTCCCAGCCATGTGTTTAGATAGCAATTCCAGAGATGGGATGAAGAAGGAAATGCACACAAAATATACAATACACACACACACATTTATATTCATTAAGCCCACCCACTTACTATTGTAGAATATCCAAAAACTCTCAACTTATGACCGTTATAATTCATATCCTGTAAAGTGAAGCTTTAGTCTCATCATACCTGCAGCTTGTGTTTTTTTTTTGGGGGGGGGGGGGGGGCAG
>JAIUND010000315.1:0-82436 GCA_034699125.1 Gisinianus flammeolus
TGAGAATTTTGGCGCCCCTTTTACAAAAATCCCTGAGATGGGTCTCTCAGGAATCTCACCCACGGAACGCCCCTGCATACAATACATAGTTAGGTAGAGCGACAACTTTGTTCCATACACACAAATGGATGCAAAAAAGTCGGTTACGAGTGGTAGCTTAAGTGTATGTCTTTTGGTTAAAGGAAATATAACCTTGGAGTTGGTATATACAAATGAATAACTGAGTTTCTTGTTTCGACTTCCTTCGCCTGTGTTTATCTGTCTTCAAGTCTGTCTCTGATTTGATGCATCATTGAGGATTGCTCTTCCTTTGATGTTCCATTTCAATAACTTACACCCGTGTATGTGTCTATTAAAAAACTATAACTAGGTACTATAGTATACGCATTGTCATGTATGAGGGTTACTTATTTTTATTTATTTTTTACAGTCTATAGTAGTAGATGGTCATAATATTATTGTATTTTTGACTTGAACGCTGGTAACAAAATGCTTTAAAATAAAAATTTTTAATAGTAATCAATGGCAATAATGTGTACATGTATATTTCATGCATATGTAAGTATTAAGTATGTATGTATGCAATAGTATGCATGTATATAAAGGAAGTATAAGAAAAACATGTTTATACGAATATTAATAAGCATATATATACCATACACACTACAGTTTTCTATAGTTTCTTTAGACTATAAGTTAGATTTAAATACAGCCATAATGAAAAGTCTAACTGAATGAAAAATAAAACAAAGTTTAATTAATTAAAATTTATTTTCTACTTGTAAAAATAAGTAAAATACGTCTTTATTGTTTGAATAGAAAATGTTCTACTAAAATTCAGTAGTACACAAAGTAAAACTTTTCACTCATTTTGTAGTTCAATGTTGATGTAGGGAGATTGATGAACAATATGATGTGTTATCTTGTATGTATGATAAGATTCCTTTTATGATTCACGTTTTTATTTGGTTTATTCTATTCTAGGGATTCCATCAGTCATCTGGAAGATCTTCTTCCCGACATGCATTGGGACCCGGTCTGGGTCCCGTCCGTGTAAAACCACATCGAACGGATCATTCACCTTACGCATCTCCTCCATCAATGAGTCACTCCATGTCGTCCAATCCTGTCAATATAGGTTCTCCAGACCTAAATTTTGGAAGTAATGACTTGTCATACTATAGTATCTACTTTATGTTACTTGCATTATTTACAATTATTACTTGCTATTAATATTTACAAGTGTTGAATTGTGTTCGTCCGATAGATTACTTATCACCTCCATCAGAACCCAACTGGAGGCGAGCCAATTCGGACTCAGCCCTAAACTCTTTGATGATCCCTTCCGTCGTCCCAGACTCATCCGAGGAAAGTAGTAATAATTCCAATGATCCCAGAGAAAATTATGGCCTTAGTTTGGGCAAGGCCGTAGGTGACGGTCCTTCTTTACTGGAAATTCCTCTACCGAATTCGACGGGTTCCCTCCCAGATCTAACGAATTTCCAATTTCCGCCTCCTCTCCAGCAGCCTATTGATATGGAGGAACAACTCAACCATTCACCATACTCAACCGTTAGAACTTTTTCACTTGGCAACGCTCATGTATATCTTACTAACCATTATTTTATTACGAGGATCATGATGAGGAAGATATTTAAATTTGAATTTAGAAGTATTTGTAGCATGCAATACATTTTGTTACTCAATTCTTACATTCAAATTTTATCTAAATAGAGTCCCTTAACTGGAAGTTCCTTGACGTATTCACCAACAAGTTTGTCACCACATCCGCCGTCAGGAGTAAATCATCAAAATCATCAAAACTCACATCAAGGGAACCAATCATCGACACAACAACAACAACAACAGCAGTCACCAATTCAACAAAGACCTTCACAATCCCCGCACTCACCACAACAACAGCAGCCACCAATGCTAGAAAATCCACTACATGTGAACACTTCATTCCAAAATTATTCACCTAATGACAATGTAAAGAGAATGTTTTTCCATATTTTTGCCTTTGTGTGTTTTGGAATTTTGTTTTTGTTTGATTTGCACAAGCATAATTATTTAACTGAGTTTCACTCCAGTTGAAATTTGATTTTGTATTTAGTATCGTTGGTTTTTTTTGTTTTTTTTTTTTACATTTATTTTTTGCATGATGTAGATGTTGGCAGCGTATCGGTGCCCTACAAGACCTAGTCCCCAAAGTTCACCCTTGCCAGTAATTTTTTACTTTGTTTGATTTCTTTATACTTTATCATTATCATAATTTTGTTCCTTTACGTAATTTTTTGGATCTGCTTTTTTGAAAGTTTGATTTTTTGAAATCTTTCTACTACTACTGCTTGGCACATTTAACTAGGTAAATGTCCATTGAATGAAGGGGATTGGACATATTTTAAAAATAAATTGTGAATAATTTTCTAGTTCCGAAGTGCAAGTCCTTTAGATGGTCACTTAAACTTATCGGCTCCACCAAGTCCCACAAATCAGCCAAATCAGCAAACATCCGCAGAGTCATACTACCTTAGCCAACAGGCTCAGGCACTCCAGCAACATTTTGAACAAATATCCATGGTGAGTTAAAATTTAGCGACTTGTAAAAGGACTGATTCATTCTATGTATAATTTTAAATTTAATGACTTCAATTTATAAAACAAGTAGGTGCACTTTTCCGTACAATCCAATAGTAATTAATCTATGTATTTTCATTCATGTATAAAGCGTAATCATAGAAAATACTAAGTACGAGACAAAAACTGTACAAAAACGTGATCACCAAAACTACTACTTAATGAATATACGAGCGTACTGTACAAAACGTGATATCTTGACTATACTTACATACAACCCGTCTACTTACTCTTAGCACGCTTTTTTTATGTTTTTTGTTTCTGTCTTAAAGTAGTCTTGTACATTATGATTTGCATGATGATAATAAAGACTATGATTTGTAGTTATGAGGGAATGTTGATTTTGGTATTCTGATTTCAATTGTTCTTCTCAACGTTTTTGAATTTGTAGATGGATACGTCGCCTCAAAGAAATAATGGCCATTGGCAGGTTAATATTTTCATTTGTTTTATTTCACTGTTCACTAAATTTTCTTTATTTTTTTTCATTTTTATTTTTTATTTAACGTATTCATTTGTTTTCTTTGAGAGCACCCAAAATACTAAATGATTTCAGTACAAATTGCAATTCATGCGTGAAATAAGTTGTGACTGGTTGATCGATTTATGTCAGTGTTTCACATTTGAAAAATTTCACACACATTAACAATTAAGAAAATTGAAGCTAATACTTCACCGTGTATGGAAACAAATGAATGATTTGAAAGAAAATTATTTAGCAGCCGTTAAGCATTAAATATAATAGTAATGGGTGAAATGTTAAAATCTACCTATATTTCGATTATAGGGAGGAGGAATGGCCAACTCGTCTCCTTACTTTTACAGTCAAGTCCAACAACAAATTCCAACAGGGGCAACTGCAGGTGTGACAAATCAGCAGTCCCCACAACACCAACCTCAAACACCACAAACACCTTCAAGCATACCGGATATAATTTTTACCGGTAACTTTGCATGTCCATTCACTCGTTATTGTAGTCAGCTAACAATTTGAAATTAAACTTTAACAAGATTGATTGACTATGTATTTTGACGTTTGTTTTTCTTTCCCTCTCTCTTTCTCCCTCTCGTTCTGAAGAATTTCTTGGTGCAGATTTCTCGGAAGTGAGAAATACGGATTCGGTTGAAGATTTTCTCTCATCTGATGCAGCTGCTGCCGCATTACGAGAAGGCTTAGGTCCGATCGACATAAATTTAATTGAGATGCTACGGGACTCTACACTGATTCCACTAGACCCAAATGCTGAAGACACCTTTCGTCTCGACAGACTGTGAGAGCCAACCCCGACTTATATATACATATATATAAAAAAGTTAAACTTAATTCTTCTGCATTCAAATCAAAAATAATAATAATATTTAAGTACTTACTACCTAAATTTATTACAAAACGTTTTTTTTGAAAATGCACTCGGTGTTCCGGAGTTTAATTGTAGCCCACAATTTTTTATGATATATTAATCTCGTGTTCTACTAAAGAATACGTTTGCTACAAGTACAAAAAAAGACAGCATCATCATGCGTGATGTTCTACAAACACAATGCTAACTAGCTACATAGCGTACAATTTAAGTTGATTATAATATATTTAATAATTATTTATAATACAAAATTTACAACGTTGGTTTTTTGGTGCGTTAGAGGCACGACGACGTGTAGCATGGTGATTGAAAATAAGGGACTGTGTGCTGTTTTTAAATTTATACCTTGGTTAATTTCGTATTAATGATAATATTAAAGAGATAATGTACTTACAACAAGAGTAAAATGTCGTTATAAAGTGAATAGAAAATATGCTATCGTCAGACGTTTATATTGATATGGTATAATGTGAGGTGTAAAAATGCAGTGATTGTAACAGTCATCTAAGTGTCAAGCAGGCAGACCTTTCAAATCTACGCTTCCTTGTACGTTTTGACAACGGATAAGGTGACTTATAGGGTTTTTGAAGTTATTATAATTATATGTATATATATATGTAATATAAATGCAAAAAAAAAAATTTGAAAATGTTGTTAGTGATTAAAAAGTAAATGCACCTCACCACTGTCATGTCATTTGAATCTTAGAATTTAAGGCACGAATACGTAGTTGTAATAGGACGTAAAATTATTATGTTATGAGCAAATCAATAATAATAATTATGTAGCCCATATACGATTAATGTAAAAGCGAAACAACTAAAGTGATGATTTCTTTTCGATAATAATATTATTATATAAACTAAAGATTCAACTAAAAGGAAAAACGTTAGTTTAGTCCTTACCTAGTGGAATCAGTCAGTGTGCAGTGAAAAAAAAAACAAAATATTTGAAAAACAGTTGTAAGTAATAGTCTTTTAGCAGTTCTTATACATAAACACAAACCTTTTTTATTATTTTAACAAAGAGAAACTACGTTTTACCTCGACAAATTGTAATTCTTTTATGGTGCTTCTAAAATGTCAAAAAAAAACTTAAAACTAACTACTGTACATGATAAATTATTTTGCAGTGAATACGTCTTGCTTGCTAAATATAATGGTGCTGTTTGCTCGGCTAAGCAACGTCATAACGTGTGTAAACCAAAAAAAAAACCAAAGTATTAGCTGTATTAATTCATATATAAAGTAAAATGGGGAAATTTCGAGAATATAAATCTTTCTTTTTTTAGTCCTATCAGTTGAAAAGATGGAAAGTATAATCAAGTGCTTCTTATAATATTTTCTGATTCCGTTAATACAAAACAAATACAAAAAGCCACAAGTTATAATCATTATAAATTATAATAATTATATTATATATATTAGAACGCTCACAAGCAGTACGAATAAATCATGCGTGTTGACATAATGAGACAAAATCTTCTGTCTGTTTTATATTACAACTGATCACTTACGTTGCAGCTTATTCAACTACAATCTTCAATCTAGTAATAGTAATAGTAACAGATAGATAATGATAGGTGATCGTCATTGTTATTATCAGTTTAATTTTCTATGTTTTCTAATAATTTCAATCGTACATGTGAATAAATGAAAGGTGAGACAAGAAATGAGCGCACAAAGCTTCTGTGTTGTTGTCTTATTATTATTATTAGATCATTTAATATTTCTGTAATGAAACAATGAAAAGAAATGAATATGATTTTGGATTGTCAACTGCTGATGAAATAAAGGATTCACGAGTAATGATGATACCAATATGATAAAAAAAATATTATTTGGATACGCTTAGAATATAGTAAAAGCAAAACGGGAAAGTAAAGAATATGAAATTATTATTACAAAATATATTTAGCGTTGTGTGAATTTAACTTAAATGATTTAAGTATGTAACTACTACTATTCAATTATATTACTCAGAAGTCGAAATGTTTGTGACAAAATATTGATAGAGCAGATTATTAGAACTATAAGGTCTGTATCAAGTATACATACCGATACGTAAGAAGAGGTTTTTAAACAAACAAAAAAAATCGATCCTATGTATTTATCAGTAGTAATTTATTTTATACTATTGTCTAATTGTAAAGGCATGTTATTTTCTTTATATTATCATTATTGTTATTATTACGACCTATGTGGTGCATGCAGTTAGTTATTATTGGGAACGCTGTGTAGTACACACATGTTTAATGTAGGTTTACTATTAGCTATATACTATAACATTAATTATTACAAAACAACAAATAAATACTAGTTGAAAATCTCATTAAGTCTGCCTTCATTTTGAATACTTTTTACATATACCTAGTTATAATAAAATAAAAAAAGCAACAACAACAACATGCTAAAGAAATATTGTTACACGTAGTCAATTAGATTGTCCCTTTCTAAATGTACTTTGTAAATTTTAATAAATAATTATTACTCGTACTTAAGTATAACGTGAAATTTTATTGCTGTAAATAATAATAACATATTATGCTAATCACCATTACAGATTCAACTATCATTAAATTGTTTAGAATTTTACTTACAGAGAGAAAGTAACTTTCACTACAAAAAAAGTGAAAACCGTGACATACTGTATGTATAATGTTATTAAACAAAAACTTGCTAAAAAAACTTGTCACCTTCCAGAAGAAAACGTTTATATTTATTTCTCACATAGCACATTTCCAATTACAGTCACTAATTTTATTTAAGTACTGTCGAGTCCCTGTCTCACTGTCTAAACAATACTGATCATCACTGATGATTCATCAGTCGTAGTTTGATTTAGCACGAGGAACTTGATTTGATTATTACAATATGAATGGAGTTTGTTTGAGTACGAGACTGCAAATTCGAAGAGATTATTTATTTTGGCGATCTTGATTGGCAAGCCAACTTTGATTGATGATTGACTCTATACCCATTACGAAGAAAATGAAGCCTACCTGTAAGTAGTATACACTGAAAAGAAACTGGTCATTTTAATTATTGTGTAATAGACAATTTAAGCGCAGTAATGTAATAACTAAAATGTTCTTTTTCTATAGGTATACAATTACTTTCAGAAGCATCGTAAAGTTGATAACGTCTCTGGGATTCGTTCATGCCAGTGCTATTCTATTATATATTTTTCATTCATTTCACTTATTGTAGACAGTATAGTCAGTGTAAACTGATTAGTAATCAGTATAAGAATAATTCCTTAAATTGTGGGTATAGCTGTTAATAAATAAAATAAAAGCGTGAACTGCATGATTCGCATATATTAACAAGTCATTCAACTAATGGTATTAAAATGGTATTGCAATATTCTTTCCTGAAGTTTATGAGTCCTGAAAACACCCGCTTGCAATTTGCATGTTGACCTTTGGCATTTTTATTGTACAAGTATGTATATATACGGGGCATTATATACTTATATAGGCCATCAAGGACTGTAGGGCACAATTCACTCGTAAATGTAAAGACGCGAATGAATAAAATTTCCTTGTTGTCACGGGTAATTAAAGACCCGGTCTCTTAAGCTCCGTGACCAAAAATGCTGTTATGATCCGGCCGTCTGGAGTATATAGTGTGACGGTGACGAGTACATTTTTTGCACATTGGACGTTTCTACAATTAGGAGTACCAAAATTTTGGCGAGACCAAGAGATCCTTGACTTACGTCGACTGCAGCGTGAGTTTGATATCTGTGTTCTCCATATATAATAAAGAAAAATTGTTATAATATACTTATGTCAGTCCGTCACTTTCTCTATAAAAGTTGTTGTGTTAAACTAACAAAAAATTCTTAGCGTATAATTTTTTATTGTATTATAATTTTTGTTTTTGAAGGGGAAAAATGAGTGCCGAAAGTGGACATTCGAGTAGGGTGACTTCGAGTGCTGTACGGGCTTTGTCTCTAGAATTGAAGGTAAAATTAGATATTTATTTATATCTTATATTATCATGTATATATAGGTACATTTCACATTTGGTACGACAAAACTTGCTTCTTGAGTATTTTGACCCATTTAAGTAATTTTAGTTTGTAGAATTCCTTATGAGTTTCCTCAATTTGTATGCACTCAATTTAATGCTATTTATATGTTTAGGGAATTCAAGAAGAACCGTTGGAAGGTTTTCGGGTCTCTCTCATCAACGTAAAATTTTCTTTTTTATTTATAACAATGCAATGTATAGTCTATGAATTATTGATTGAAAAATATGGATTACCTTACATTTTTATAATAAAATAACGGAGTACTAAAATGCATTTGGATTTCTTTACAGGATGATAACCTATTCGACTGGGATATTGCTATATATGGTCCACCAGATACCCTTTATCAAGGTTGTTTTTTCATTCGAATGTCTTGATGACCATTAATCTCATCAAACAACAATTAATTTTCTTCCTTACTTTTTTTGAAAGGTGGATATTTTAAAGCCCATATGCGTTTCCCTCCAGACTATCCTTACAGTCCTCCAACACTTCGATTTCAAACGAAAGTCTGGCACCCAAATGTCTATGAGGTTTGTCTACAAATATAATCTTGTTCATTGATAAGTAATATATGTAAATGGGAATTTATGTACCATGTACAAATTTACTCAAATTCAATATGAGTTGGAATTTTTATTTTCAATACTAAACTATAATTTTTCTCCATTCTTTTTTATATTAGAATGGCGACTTGTGCATTTCAATTTTACATCCGCCAGTTGAAGATGCAGCAAGTGGAGAAGTGAGTACTATTTATTCAAATGACTTTCAAGGTTTTCAAATTATCTGGAATGTAGATAAAATTATTAATAATTAACATATCGTCTCTTTTGTACAGCTACCTTGTGAGCGATGGAATCCAACACAAAATGTACGAACTATTCTTTTGTCCGTTGTTTCTCTATTAAATGAGCCGAATACCTCCAGTCCCGCTAATGTGGACGCTTCCGTCATGTACAGAAGATGGAAAGAATCTAAAGGCAAAGACAAAGAATATGAGAATATAATCAAGTAAGATATTTTTTTCTTTTATTTATTCTTGTTAATTTTTAATTTATCACTGATGATTCATCAGTATGAAATCACTTTTTTTTGTCATTATTATGTTTTATTTTTATCAATGTAACTAACGAAATATTTTTAATGCCCTTATTAAATATAAACATGTATATTTTATTATTTTATTTTATTTATTTAGAAAACAAGTCGAGTTGTCGAAAACGGAAGCTGAAAGAGATGGAGTAGTCGTCCCAACAACTTTAGAAGACTATGTAGTTAAAGCAAAGTCACCAGACAACAATTTAGAGCTAACTGACTATTACGACGACGATTACGATTTAGACAACGTAATTTGATTTATAGATTGCAAAAAATGAATTACGTGTACGTTTGTATATACTAAGAAATTGTAGTAGGTATTGCACAGTATTAAATTCTTTGAATTTCTTCACAGGATGATGATGATGCAGATGGAGATGGGGATGAGGATGGTGATGGGGATGAAGCTGACGCATTAAATTGAAAACATTTGTTGTTCTCTTCTCTCTAACACCACACCATTCATGCTTCCTTGGTCGTAAACTTGGATTCGCACCGTCACGACTCCCGTCATTTTACATTTTGTACTAGTGCATCTTCTCCCACATAGATGCATACACAGATTCGGTATATGTAATACATAATAAAATAATAAACTTGTATCTATCTTATAATAATAATATATACTCTCGTACCTCGTGTATAGTCACCTCATTCAAACTTAAAGTGAGTCTTCAAATTTAAAAAAAAAAAAATATCTCACAATCGACATACTCTACACTGTACACTATTTTTTTGGTGTAACTAACGGTAAATTATTTACATTTATAATTTACTGATAATTGATGATGCTATTTTGTGCTGCACACTCTCGAACAAGTCTAATTAGCTTTAATTAGGGAAAGGCAAAGGGTATTTAGCAAATGTCTACTAGACAGCTTTTTTTTTCATTATCCAACCAAACATTCACTAACCCAAAAAGATTCTACGAGTTTTTTTTTTTGTTTTGTTTTTGTTCTTTGAATGATGTATCTCTGATGTGACGTGTGTGTAATAAATCGTAAAAATTCTGCTGCTCACATTTCCAAACTTGTCAAATAAGAATAATTAATACACCGTATTATCACACACATCATTTCACTCATTTTCGTGTATACAGTAAATACTGATTCAATCATATATCCTACTACATTGTGTAATATCGTACTTATTTTTTTATATGTACATGTATTATAGCAAATATGGAAAAACTCTTGCATGCTTTTGCACTCGACTCGAAGTATAATTTACAGCTTCATGACTCGCGATATTTTGTCTCCAATATGAGGTGAGAAATGTATATGAGAGAGTGTAGGTATAGCTATAGTTATGTGAAAATTTATTCCACATGTCTTGACTATATAGATGGATTTTTCCATAAAATTTTAAATTTAAATATATTTGAATGACGAAACAGAGAGGAAAGAACAACTTCTTATGTACATAATGTGCACATATATGCAACCTTCAATTTCTTCTTCAAATTTCTTCCCCTCAAAAATTGTATTATTGGATTGAAAGGGAACTGTTTTGCAAGTCGGGTAGTTTCATCAATCATATTTTACACACTCAATAATCCTCCCTACCTACAAGACACAGGATGGGGGGCGTACAAATTCAAGTATATTCACAAAGTTCATTCCGTGTCTATCGCTCTATCCTTATGATAGTGTCTCCTTGTCATACATGCTCAACTACTGTCTCCCGTTGACTATATATGTATGTAGTACCCATAAACACATGCCAATGTATGCGTCTATTACTATTTTATATGCGTACACACATACATATACACAACACACTACATACACACACAGCGTGCATTGTATACTTAATGTGCATGTGCATACATTTTTTTTATTTTCCCTTGGAAATTGGGAATTTACTTCCGCCATCTCAAAGTTGGTTTAGGATAAATCCGAAAATTTTTGTAGGGACAAGTAAAAATACATTGGATATATGTAATGGTGTATAGAGGCTGTGACGAAGATGATGAGGACACATGAGGAAATAGAGAGGCCGATGGGTACCAGTATAATTTCCCGTGTGCGGCAGAGCAATAAGAGTGAGAGAAAAAGAGGGAGAGAGTTTGTTGAATTGGAAGAGGGGGAAGTTGTAGTAGAATATAGTAGTAGTCGTGGATGATTCATCCATGACGGATCGATGAGACCCGTTGAATTTGCTGCTTGGGCTCAAAGTATATAAAACCATGGTAAAAGCTGACTGGAATAAAACCCCGTGTGTCGACTCACTCTTCTCGCTTACTCCCTCTCACTCTCTTCTCTCCACGTCCAATAACGAGACAACCACCACCAAAACCAACTCCGACTCGACGGAAAACCTGAAAGAGAGTATGCTACAGTTCTTGACTAGACGTAGGGGAGGAAAATTGCTTGTAGTTTACTTGTAGTACTCTAGAAGGAAAGAGAGGTGTTTGCTCATTTGGTGATCTCTTTTTTTCCTCATCATCATCATCATTCTTCTCTTCCTATACAGTTTCTCCCTTCTCGCTCTAATCTGTAAGAAAATGTAAACAGATAGATATTTTGAGGCTAGTTGAGCAACACAAAAAAAACCGATACAAAAGGAACAAGAAGAAGAAAAATAAGAGAAGAAGAAGACGCTACTCAAAGACAGTAAAGGTAATACAGGGATGAAGTAATTACTAGTTAAGACGAATGAGAACACTCACTTTTGCCGCAGGTATCTATGCACACAACACACACATATGCACATGCACGAATGAAACAGCACGGGGATGAAGGAAGAAGACCAAAAAACGGTTACAAGTTCTCTTTGTGAATGTGTAGAGATGGTTGAGGTTTTTTAGGAGAGTTCTGGGTGAATACTGAACATTGACTACACAATTGGTATAGAAAAGGAGCTCCCAGAATATATAATATATAATCATCTTTTTTCAAAAGATAGTAAGAAATAGTGAGAGAATGAGTAAGAGAGAGAGAGAGAACCGCGTGAGTACCTGTTTGCCTTTTTACCTGGCCATTGAAAAAAGTTAAATTTTTTACGTAATAGACAAACGTCGTGGTGAAGCCATAATACAGTGTACAGTGTTCGGTGTGTGTGTGTACTTCCAACTCCTGGCTTTTTGGCTTTGGTTCTAACTCTGGCCCGTCGTCGTCGTCGTCGTCTATTGAAAGGGTAAGGTGAAAAAAATGTATAGACTCGTATGGTGTGTATGAAGTGTGAGTGTGAGTGTGTGCATACCGATATAACATGTATGTTTTCGTTTCTGTTGGTGTTTTGAATACGTTGTGTGCTATTACGTTATGAGTACAGGTAGGCGATCGCTGTTGCATGACTGCCTCCCGACCCGCAGGCTACATTCCCACGGTTTATTGACCAGTCCCTGTGGAAAACTTGAAAACTTTGGAGTTACTCAGGCACAGTCAAGTCTTACCAACGTAACGTAAACCAGTGAGAAGAGAAGAGAGAAGCCAACAAGAGATTGAAAGAAAGAGAGAGAGAGAGAGAGATTGAGGGAAAAAAATCTCTTCTCATCTCATGGCTTGTGAACATAATTCGTTCGTTGAGTAGTAAGTAGTCGAATGTGTACAGACAAGTTGAATTCACTAGTGTTGTGTGTTGTTGTGTGTAAGTGCGTTTATCATTTCATCCGTCTTTTAGCAACACAGGATTTTTGCTACACATTCCAAAAGGGAAAAAATGTAACATTTTTGTGCAACGACCAAATAAATCCCAAATCCAACAAGAGAAAATTGGTCAAAATGTGAGTCAAGTGTGAATAATTTTCATATCTATCTTCTCCTCCTCTCTGTCTATCTTCTCTGCCCAAAATAATAATAGATAGAGTAATAATAATGTGCGGAAGTTCATCGGGGCTCCTTAGCACAGTGCTCCAATTGTGTTTCTTTTCACACTTTTTCCTTTTCCACACGTCATTTTTGATTTGGATCCGAACCGGCTCTGCCTTCGTCGTGGTGACGGACCATAACCAAGAAGAAGGATGGATACTCTTCGATGCTCAGATAAAAATCTCCAAGGAGTATCCTCATCATCATCTTCATTACCAACCGAAACAGCAGCAGAAACAACAACAACAACAAGGAAAATATTATGACACTCAGGTGGAACAACTAGAGCAAGAAATCGAAACGAATTCACATTTCTACTCGTACCGAATTTCCCATCATAAAACTCAATCCTGGATTCATCGTCTAGTTCATTTAGACAAAGAGGGAAAACTTCGTTTGAAAAGATCACTTGAGAGAATACACGGACTGAAAAATTCCTGTGGGGATCCATTTAGTCCCATTTTCCCCAGTTCATTCCTCGTGTACATTGACATCATTGCTCATCCTTTCTACATTAAAAATAATGTGAGTTCATACAATTGTGGGAATGTGGGAGAGACTGAAACTGAAACCTGTACATATTTTGATTACATATCTTTCCCACTCACGATCATAACGCAACCTTTATCGTCCAAAAGTCATCAAGATTGTCAAAATAATAATAATAATAATAATAATAATAATAATAATAATAATAATAATAATGGGAGATTAAAAAGTAAAGTACAACAGAAAGAAAAAGAACAACAAGAACAAGAACAAACAGAAGCATCTACAGTTGGAGATTTGTCAAAGGAAAAAGGACTTGAACACGTAGTTCGTTCTGTGGATGATATTTATGTGTCGTTTCCTGTGGATGGTTCATTTTGTCATCATGCTTCGGAGAAGTTGGCAAATATCCATAGTTTCTTACCTGCGAGTATTTTGTCAGGGTGTCATACAACGGCGAGTGTCGTGTCCAATGATCATTTTTTTGCCATTGAGTCCTCGACGGGGGACATTGTGCTCCGAGCAGATTGGTGTTTATTTGAACAAGTTCAAACCGTCGAGATTCTCCTTCATTTGAAATGTTCACCCTTGACCACCAGTCAGAGTCATTCGGGGAACAAGGCCGTCATGTCCTGGGATCAACTTGTTCATTTCATAATCCATCGTTTCGATGGGAGTGCAACAACCGGAAGTGGGAATGTCAATTCCATTATGGACTCTCATCCAATCCATCGGATGCGGAGGGAAATGAGAAATTTGAGTCCTTTTTTCGAACAAACCATGTACATTGCATCTGTACCGGAGGAACAGCCAAAAGGTAAAAAACCTTGTTTTAAAAATTAAAAATAAATTCATTCAAGTTTAAATGTTTAAATTCTGAAATATCGTTGTCCTGTGTAGTATACGAATCTACGAATTGAATTGACTGTGTAGCATGAAGAATTTTTTAATAGAGTTTAAAATTTCTTTGAATTTTCCCATCAAAAACAAAACAAAAAAACAAATATATAGGCATAACAGTGACAACCCTCACGGCAACTGACCCTGAAAATTCCCCCTTGACTTATTCCATGACTTCCCTCCTCGATGCAAGATCACAACAGTTTTTTAGCTTGGATGCTAAATCCGGAATCATTACAACCATGGATAGGCTGGATCGGGAGAAAATGGATGTTCACTACTTCCGCATAATAGCAACTGACTCTGGAATCCCACCACGAACCGGGACGGCTACTTTACAGGTATGTAATTCATTTGATTTGCAGCTCTTGTGAATGTCAATGTAATTTTCCGTCGTCGACTTTCCTTCCCTTTGACGACACTCGAGATGAGTGTCGTCATCTCATATCCCCACATATCTCACGTATACCATCTTCATTCCGGTAAAATATACATTTTGTATTTTTGTGGGCACATAAGTACATATATTGAAATATCTGTGGACTCACTCACAAAATACGAAGAGGAGGATAAAATGCGTCCCATCCCTTATCCTTATCATATATGCGGAAGTTCAAGATTCTCCTCAATTTTTTTCTTACCCAGAAGAAAAAGAATATAAGAATGGAATTTAGGGAGGAAAAAATCTGTCTGCGAAAGTTTCTCCTCCATTTTGTGTGTTTGTGAACTTGTGGACACAATGCATATCAGGATATCTGTATAGTATAAAAATTATATTTATGCTTCATAAAATCTGTTGGGGCCATAATAATCCAGTCGGAAGTAGACACCATTTAGACCATTAGTATATTACTGTCGCTTGATAAATTTCATATGAGTTTCCCTTTTCCTCTCCTCTCTGTCAACTTGTCTCGGTTATGGCCATTTCAGTGTGGGTACAAATCATATTTTTATAGCATTTATCACCAGGATACTATCAACTATATAGCTTTACCATCGAATCCAAATTTACTTTCATTCACACACACGCATATACAAATACAAATACAAACTCCAACTATAATCTCAATCATTCACTTTCCAGTATTTTAGTATTATATCTACATTCTACACACGCACAATTCGTGTCATTTGTTTGCACAGATTTCTTTCCGTCTCAGTCTCTGTCTGTACTCATATACTAGTGCAAGATTATATAACAATAAAAAGTAGTACATAATTGAGAGCAGAATAAAGATGAAGATTGGTTTAGGATTTTCTATATATATGGAGAAAATGATGACAAAGCCTGGAGGGCTGTAGAGGGGGAAATGGGGAACATTATACATATAGCTGGAGAACTTATTCCATGGATGTATTGTAGGTACTTATTGTATTGCCTCGGGGTAAGCGGAGACCACGAACCGCTTCAGGTTTTCGTGTTTGTCAGATGACGGTGATTTTCTCAGAAACTGAATCAGGAGCAGCACAGATCCATTTCAGTCAAGACAAGATGGGGAAAAAAATATGCGTTTTTTTATTCATGTTGAGCATACATTCATGAAAATCACGAATAGTCTTAGCTGTCGTTCTTGACTTTTCATTTATTGTAACATTTGAGTCAACGTTTGTTTTTTCTTTCTTTCACAAATGTTTTCACGTTATTTTATGCTATTTTATATGCGTGAGAATTCTTTCGAACGAGGGATTTAAATAATTTACAGCTTTATTTTATTCTTTCTCGTATTCTCGTCAACAACAAATACAGAAGACATAAACACACATAGACGGAGAGAGAGAGAGAGAAAAGACACGCGTACATTGACCTGAATCATTTTAGATGAAGATTCAAGGCATTTGCTTGGTCATAAACTTGACTGTATGATGATGATAATGAGCAATGCTCGCCCTATATACCTAGTTCTACAATATTATATATGGAATATGAATATGCGTATTAATACTTTGTCATTCTAAACGTGTAAATGGAGTGAAAAAATACATATGGTATGCAGGGATAACTCATGAGGAATGAAATATATACAGATACAAATTTACTGTGCAAATGAAACGAGGGGGAATGTTAGGAGACAATTAATTGACAATGTGAAATATATAATATGGATTGTGACAATAGGTAAATGTTGCAGACATAAACGATGGAACACCGGAGTTTGAGCAAACATCCTACTCTGTGTCAATACGAGAAGGGATTCCAGTGGGCTCGACTGTCCTCAGTGTCCGCGCTACTGATTTCGATGCAGACAAAAATGGACAGATTTCATACGCAATTTTGAATCCACACGACACCGATGATGCGTTCCGAATAGAATCAGACACTGGCGTCATTACCACGAAATTACCTTTAGACCGTGAACAACGAGACGAGTATACTTTAATTGTTCAAGCTAATGATTTGTCATCAGTTCAAGTTGAACGGAAATCTTCCACTGCCACAGTTCGAATTGAAGTGAGTATTTATGAGATTATGAGTACACAGACTTACGTCTGTCTAAAATTCTAAATTACGATACATACACCGTTTAAATAGTTTTTTCTCTTCCTCTGTATATCTCTACAATTTCCAAGAATGAAATTTATTGACTTTTACTTTAATTTCCAAATGCTAAAAAGGTGTCCGATAGTAATGATAATTACCCAGTCTGGGTGTCGGCAAATTCTTATAATGTGACCGTCCCAGAAAATTCGGATGCTTCCAATTATCCCGTCATTGCAACAGTGAGGTAAATATAAACCGAAATATACTAAGAGGTTTTCTGTCGACTTTTTTAATTTTTTTTTATATAAACTGTACCACCACAAATATCTTATGTATCGTATACATAAATATCTGTATTGACAGAGAAAAGCAGAGGGATTGAATTTACTGGGAGTTTTTTTCCAACTTTTTAGCGCGACAGATGCAGACGAAGGTGTGAACTCTGCTCTCAAGTACTCGATAATAGGTGGAAATAGTCAAAATCATTTTTCCATAGACGGTCTCACTGGAGAAGTGAGTTTACTCAAATCATTGGATTATGAAAGTGCGAGAAGTTATCGTCTAAGTATACGAGCCATAGGTGAGTGTCGAGTACATACAGATACATATACATGTGTTGACACAATTTTCTTCATTTGTATGGTCGACTAATTTCTACTGCATGCCATCATGGCATGCACTGTGGCACTGTGGCACAGCCATCATTATTTACTGTTTACTCATGCGAAAATTCAAGTGTCTCATCTGATTTAATCCTTGTTGTGATGTGCAGATAGCGGAAATCCATCCAGATCCAATAATACTGTTTTATTGGTGAACGTCGGAGATCAAAATGACAACCCGTAAATTCATTTTTTATTATGCTAATCTTAGTTTTTTTTATCATATATGATATACTAGACAACAGTCATTATTGCTACATGTCATGTCTTCGCGTAGATTTAAAACCTTACGCTCATTCCATGTTGTTTTTATACACAGGCCCAAATTCTACTCGCCACTATTTCAAGAAACCGTACAAGAAAATCTAGCCATTGGCAGTAGTGTGGTATATGACTTATTAAACGTTATTTAAAATCCTTTTCGTATTATAGATCAATATAACTAATCTTAATATCCAAAAAAAAACCCAAACCATTGCAGGTTCGTATTCAAGCTTTTGACGCGGATTCTGGAAATAATGCAAAAATTCACTATAGAATATCATATAAGGAAAATCCGGACTCGTTTCCATTTGAAATGGAGTCGGACTCGGGTTGGATCAAAACCAATAAGGAATTGGATCGAGAGAGACAAAGTGAGAGCAGCAGCAAAAAAATCATCATTTAATATGTAGACAAGGAGAAATTTCTCTCAACGATTGAAGTGTCTGTACAAAAAGAACCTTTATTTTTATGGTTACAAAATGTGTCTTTGCTTTTCTTTTTTTGTGTCGCAGGTCGTTATGATTTTGATGTGATTGCAGCAGACTCTGGAGAGTCTCCATTGAGTGCGACAGCCTCTGTTGCCATACAAATCCAAGATATAAATGATAATTCACCACAATTTGAGGATAAAGTGTATGAGACGGCAGTGTCGGAACTGGATCCTCCGGGCACCCCCGTAGAAACACTCAAAGCAACAGATCCCGACGAAAATTCCAGAGTGACTTATGAGATTGCGGATGGGAATGTTCGTAATAGATTTTCCATTTCCACACAAAATGGTGCAGGGCTCATCACAATCGCTCAACCTCTGGATTTCAAATCGGAAAGAAAATTCGTTCTGACAGTGAAAGCAGTGGATTCCGGAGGGCGATTTGACATTGCTACAGTGAATATCAAAGTACAAGATGCGAATACTTTTGCTCCACAATTCCTCAATACTCCTTACTCTGTCAAGATATTTGAGGATGTCCCTGTGGGCTCCACCGTCCTCGTCGTGAATGCTGTGGATCAGGATAGTGGACCCAATTCCCAAATTATTTATTCATTTATTCAAGATGATGATAATGAGGGGAATGAAGCTTTCATGATTGACTCGAACACTGGAGCCATTACCACGTCTCAACTTTTAGATAGAGAGAAAATCTCAGGCTACATTCTGACTGTGAGTGCCAAAGACAAGGGAATCCCACCAATGTCCGATACGACAGATGTAGAAATCACAATTAATGACATCAACGACAATGCGTAATAATCCAACTCGTTTTTCTTTATCTCAATTCCCTGTTGTTTTCTTCGCAAATATAGCTTTCAATTCGTATTCATTCGTACTTTCGTACATATATACTTTCCTCTTAAACCACATATTTATGCAGTAAGATTAAGAGTTTAAGAGATTCCGAACATGTACTGCTTTGAAAAGAAATCATAATTTGTAAAAAAAATTCCCCTCCTTTTATATATTGAATATTTTAATCCAGGCCAATTTTCGAGAGGGATTTTTACCAGGCTAAAGTCTCTGAGGACGTACCAATCGGGACAAGCATTTTACAAGTTCAAGCTGCCGTAAGCGAAAAGAAATATCTTTTTTTTCCCTCCCCTTTCTATATTGTACTCTTACGCTGGCTGTCTGTACATACATATATGTGTATCTCACATGTGATGTGATGTAATGTAATGTATTGTATAAGAATTTGAGAATGAATGAAGTATTGATTAAATTTTTTTTCCCTCCCTTCATTCTATCGTATATGTAACTGTTTTTCTTGCTCGTGTGTTTCTGTGTGTGTCTAGGATGCGGATATTCATAAAAATAACATTGTGAGATACAGTTTTTCTACGTTTTCCGATGGAGACGGGACTTTCTCTGTAGATCCAGCTTCAGGAATAATTCGTACCATAAAGTCCCTGGATCGAGAGACAGTTTCCCGTTATGATCTCATGGTTTTAGGCTCAGATCAAGGATCCCCCGAACTTACGGGAAGAACAAATGTCACTATAACCATCCTGGATGTAAGGGGAAATGTCTTTGTCATTTTTTCTATATCTATATTCTATATGTAGTTCATCAATGATCAATGACTTCATCCTACATCATAAAAATTTATGGAAATTTTCCGACCGTATTATTTTATTTATTTATATATGTATAGGTGAATGACAATAGTCCACATTGGGAATCGGATAGGATTCGACTTTTCATTGATGAGAATTCCCCATTGGGAAGTATTGTAGGGACGATTCAAGCCTATGATCCGGACGAAGGGCCCAATGCAGAAATATTGTATTCCATTGTTGGGGGTGTGGATGCTAATGGATTTACCTTGAACACACATCAAAAATCTAGTGGAGGTCGTGGACCTGGTGGATCTGCGGACATTCTCACACGTATTGAACTGGATTTTGAATCTCCACGAAAGAAATATGATATCATCGTACGTGCTGCATCTCCGCCGCTGAGAAATGTGCGTTCTTCTTTTTATGTCTTCATTTAAAAAAAAAGCTAATTTACACTTTAAAAATCTGTGCTTGTACATGATATAAATTGCTTAAAATTCCCAGCAATTATAATCTTGTCCTATTTTCATTTCAGGATGTACACATTGAAATACATGTTAAGGTAAAATGAAATTATTATTATAGCATTATTCATTGAAAAAAATACACATGAGATGCCAAATGCCGTACATATAGCTATACATAGCAGTAATTTTAAGTAACATGTTCTTTTCTCCTCTCTACATATAAATCGCAGGATCGGAATGACAATGCTCCTCAGCTCAAGAGTCAATTCCAAGTCATTCTCAATAACTACAGGGATCATTTTCCAGTTGGACCTGTAGCCCGTGTCCCAGCTTTCGATCAAGATGTCACAGACCAAGTAAAGCTCAATCTTATATGCTCACACAAATTTAATTCATTATCTTATCTTATATGCATTCTGTCTGTATAGGAATATTGAATTACTATGTACGAGCTGAATAAAAATGATGTATGTTTTGTTTGTTTTCTTGTACACTTTTTCATCAGCTTCACTACAGTATAAGAAGTGGGAATAAGGCGAATTTGGTCTATTTGAATGAGAGCACTGGGCTTATAACTCTTTCCCCTTATTTGGACACCAACGTCCCATTGAGTGCCAAGATGGACATTGTCGTTTCAGGTAATATTCAGTTTTTTTTTTCTTGTTTAATTTGAATTGCCTTCAGAATTTTTTCTTATCGTTAGTAAAACGACAGATGTATGTGTGCTTGTGTGTGTGTGGGAGGTTTGAAGTGTAGTGATTTAAAACTCCATTGAACCGTTCATACTGCGATGTGTAGTCATATGTAAACAAAGTTCGAGTACATACAGATACCGTGTGTGTGTACTGTGTACTCTTCGTGACCGGACAAGTGTACTTACACTCGCATGTACTTGAGCATTTTTTTTTGTGGTTCTTGTATACATCAATAATAATAGTCTTTGCATCCGTCTCTCCCTTTTGACTCTTGCCTTTAAAATCCTTCACATTCCTTATTCACTTGAAGATTTAATTATCAAAAAGCGTGTTTTTTTTGTAATACATATATTTCTCAGATGGGCTGAATGAAGTCTCTGCAGAAATGCTCCTTCAAACAAGAATGATCACCGATGACCTTCTTTTCAACTCTGTGACTGTTCAAATTGCTGATATGACGACAGAAGCTTTCTTATCACCCCTTTTCAACCATTTCCTTCAAGCTCTAGCCGTCATTCTCAATTCACCCAAAGAAAATATCGTCATTTTTAGTGTTCAGGTAATTCACCCGAAAAAAACTCTCTCTCTCTCTCTTTCTCTCTCTCCCTCCAAAAAATGCAATTACATGAAATAGTTCAACTTTTTCTTGTCTCATTTTCCCATAGCACCTCAGACCATACAATAAAAAAAAAGTTGTTTTATGCGTGTGTATGTATGTATATGTACAAGTATGCGATTTGTCAGTTTTTGGTCATTCTCTTTGAGACATAACTTACGATAGATATTATATACATGTGTAACTTTACAATGTACCCTTTAAATGTATATAAGATATCGTACACATTTTTCAAGTATTGTTTTCTCAGGTATTGTTTTTTATGACGTGGTAGTATTTACTCAACTACATATGTATGTATATATACAGCAACTTTTACGCCGGACTAATAAAATTTACTTTGTGGTCGTAGGAGGAAATTGAAGGTACACACGGAGTTCTGAATGTGAGTTTCTCCGCACGGAAACCCAGCACAGCTTCCGAAGACTACTTCAGCCCAAATTACATCAAAGAAAGAGTCTTTTTGAATCGTATTACACTTTCCAAGCTCGCTAGTATGGAGGTACGTATTTATTCCCTTTCTCTCTTTCTCTCCCTCTCTCGCTCTCACTCTCCCCGTGTCTTCTCATTTTCTCCATTAGTCAACCCGAGAGTTTTCTTTCTCTCTTTCCCCCTTCTCCTCCCTCTTTCCCATTTCATTTTTTATGATGTGCCGTAAACACGAGTGTAAAAAAAAGAGAAGAGAAACCGTGTAAAGTATATATCGTATATATGGAATACACATGTATTTTCTCATCTCCTTATTCTATCCGTATATAGATTTTACCATTTAGTGATGACCTATGCCTTCTTGAGCCCTGCTTGAACTTTGAAGAATGTTTGACTGTATTAAAATTTCGGAATGTGTCCCATTTCGTCGCCACCGAGTACATGCTCTTCCGCTCCGTGTATCCCTGGCAAACGTTTGCTTGTCGTTGCCCCACCGGCTTTACAGGCTTAAAAGAACATTATTTATGCGATGCGGAGATCAACCTTTGTTTCTCCTCACCATGCCGGAATGGAGGGAGTTGTTTACGGAAAGAAAGTGGTTTCTCATGTGTTTGTCCAGCCGGCTTCACAGGGCCACAATGTGAAATTCAATTAGAGTTGGATACATGTCAACCGAATATTTGTAGTCGAGGGAGTTTATGTACTCCACGTGTGAGAGGTGGATTTTTGTGTCAAAATTGTAGTCGAGGAGATTATGTGAATCAATTGTGTGAGCTCACTGCTCGGAGTTTTTCTCGGGGATCTTTCCTCACTTTCCCTGGACTGAAAAATCGCTATAGGTTCCATGTCAAAATGAATTTTGCTTCGCAACAAAGGAACGGTCTCCTGTTGTACAATGGACGGTACAATGAACGATTTGATTTCGTCGCACTGGAGATTTTGAATTCAACTCTCAGATTTAGTTTCTCATTGGGCTCGACGAATGTGACGAATGTGAGTACCGGGAAAATCGTGTCCGATGGACTTTGGCATACTGTCGAACTTTTCTACTTTAATAAAACGGCGACGTTGAGTGTGGACAATTGTGATGTGATCATTTCATTGGAACACTCTGAGGAATTTCCAAGGGATAAAACTTGTGCGGGGACGGCTGGGACGGAATTAGAAAGTCGATGTAATCTCCTCACGGAATCCTGTCAACGATTCCTGGATCTGACTGGGCCAATGTATATTGGTGGTCTTCCGGCTCCTACATCTTCATTTCAAATTGAGACTCATGACTTCCTCGGCTGCATCAAAGACATTTACATTGACTACAAATTCTTGGATTTGAACAAGTACGTGCAGTTTTAAGTTCAAGCTCGTCTCTCTGTATTTATTTATGTGAACATTGTTGTGTACTGATTTGTGGGATGAATTTGTGTGTTTGTTTTTCAGTTATGTGATGGAGTATGGGACAGCTCAAGGATGTCCAGAAAAGAAAAACTATTGCAATTCACAGCCGTGTAAAAACGGTGGGAAATGCCTGGATGGTTGGGGTACGGCAGTATATACTTTTACTTGTTGATTTAAATTAAATTTTAGTGATGAAAATGAGTTAGAAATTGATTTGATTTGATTTCACTTTATTCAAAGTATTTTCATCCAACTGAATGGATGGTTTTCAAAACCAGTATGAATACAATGACTAAATTTGATATGTACTACAATTACATTAAATACATAATACTATTTACAAGCGTCCTACAAACTAGAAAAATTTATCATTTATCATAATTATATATTCATTTAATTATTTATTTATCTTCCATTTTCCAACAGGTACTTACAAATGCTTTTGTAGTGATGGATTTGGGAATAAAGATTGCTCTGAAGGTAATATTTTTTTACGTTGAATTTTGGAGACTGAGCTTAAAGTTTTTACTCACAATCAGTTTTGCACATGTGGTCGATATAATATATGTATAGTTATGAATAATTGGGTTCTATTTTTATGAATTTATTTATAGATGCAAAACCAGTTTGGAATCTGCGAGAGGTGAACAGTTTCTTGGAATTCACACCACAACTTCGTCCAATACAATTCCCATGGTTTAACTCCGTGTCCTTTAGAAGTTTACAACTGTCTGGAAATATGATGCTCATTAGACTGAGTAACAATGACACGATCCATCTTCGACTGGACAATGGACTATTTGAGTACACTTTGGATGGGAAAGTGATCCCGGTGACGGTGCCCAGAATCAACGATGGCTATTGGCATAATATAGAAATCAAATGGATGACAGCGGAAATTTGGTTTTCCTTGGATTTTGGTCAACATGAAATTACGATCCCGTTGGAAGCCAAAGTTCAAGGTTTATTTGTGAGTCAAGTCATTGTGGGTGGACAAGGACATTCATTCACAGGATGTATTCAGGTAAAAATAGTCAATATAAAATATAGATGAGAGAAGAATGAAAATTGGACAGTGTATAACATAACAAAGGAATACATATATAATACCTACATAATAAAGTGTGAATAATTTGATTTTTGTTCATCTTATATCGTATGTACATATAGGATGTCCGAGTTGGGAGTTCGAAAAATTATCATCGGAAGCCGAGTGGGGAAAAATACGCAAGTGAAGGTTGTAGTTTGGCAACGGCTTGTGTTGGGGCTGTCTGCCCTCCTCGATCCACGTGTATTGAACAAGCTGGCCGTCACAAGTGTCAATGTGATTCTTCTGGGTTTGTGGGGGAACATTGTACTCCCGTGTGTGATTTGAGACCATGTAAAAATAATGGGACATGTGTTCTGGACTTGACGACGAGTCGTGGGTACAAATGTAAATGCGATGATCGATTTTTCCGTGGCAATAACTGTGAGGAAGTAATGGATTTGTCATGTCCGTCAACTTGGTGGGGTTGGCCGTTGTGTGGACCTTGTTCCTGTCCAGCTGAGAAGAATTTCAGCCCGGAGTGTAACAAACAGACGGGCCAATGCAAATGCAAAGTACGTTAACAAAGGAAATGATTGAGCGCACAATTCTTGACAATTCTTACCTTTTCTTATTAATTTATATCTTGTTGTTTTCCGACTAATTTCAGGAATATCATTATGAAAGGGAAAACACATGTATCGATTGCATGTGCTACAGTGTGGGCTCGATAAGTAAAACTTGTGATTCCACTGGGAAATGTCAATGTCGTCCTTCAGTTGTGGGAAACCGATGCGATACTTGTTCAAATCCTTTCGCTGAAGTGACTCTCCGTGGTTGTGAAGGTAAATGAAATAAAGGAATTTTCCAACCTTTTTTTGAGAATTCATTTGCATAATATCCGTAATGGTTATTTAAACCGATGTACATACGATATTTTGTCTATCCATTCTGGACTTCACAGTTGTCTACGATGGATGTCCCCGATCCTTCCACAGTGACATTTGGTGGCCGAGAGCAAAATTTGCAACCGTTTCCGTCCATGACTGTCCAGCTAGAGCCATTGGATTGGCAACACGAGAATGTAATGCCCCTGAAGGTTGGAATACCCCAGATCTTTTCAATTGTACATCCACCTCTTTCATCTCCTTACTCAATATTGTTTCTCAACTGGATGCTGGAGAGCTCACTCTCTCTCCGCTACTATCCACTAAATTGGCAGCGGATTTGTACAAAGCTCTGAATGTGTCCACGCATCTGTATGGAAATGATCTGTGGCTCAGTCTTCGTCTTCTCATTAATTTGATTCAGCATGAAACTCAACAGAAAGGACTCAATTTGAGTCATCGACAAGATAAAAACTTTATCAATGTAATTTATTATTTTTTTGTTTTTTATTCCTTGCCTTTTGAATTTTTTTTAAAAAAAAATACTAGAAATACTAGAGATTCAGTTTAAGAACAAAAAATGCTAAAATTTTTAAATGTTCAATATTTGTGTTTTGTTTTAGAATCTTGTGATGGCCACTGGGAAAGTCACGTCGAAAGAGTATGCAAAAGAATGGCAGCGAGTGATGCTCATTCATGGATCCGGTTCCAATTCCCTCATGACACTCATGGACAAATATTTAGCTCATTTAGTTCTGAATCAAGAAGATACCTTCACCAAACCATTTGAATTCATCACATCAAATTTAGTACTTGGACTGGACACGATTGAATTGACTTGGGATAATGAAGACAAAAAGAATTATGAAGACTTGGCCATCCAGTCCAGCTATGATTTGTATGAAACGAGTACAATCATAAAGAGAGCCATTCGATTCCCAAAATATGATAATATTATAATGGATCCTCGTCGATATTCTTCAAGAGCTAAAATCCTTATACCCCTTGAAATTCTTGGACTTCATGACGAAAAAGGTAAAGAACGTTTAATCAACGATATTGATTAAATTAAACTAAAGATCCAAACAATTCTATACACTGATATATTGAATGTAGAATTCTTTTCGTGTGTGTATTTATATGTAAAACTTTCGCTAATTACACTTGTCTTTTGTTGTTTTATTTTGTGTGTGGATGTGTATTGTACATAGACATGGCAGGGAATGCAGTGGTGGGGTATATGGAGTATTATTCATTATGGGATGTCCTCCCCAAAATATTTCAAAATGATGTGAATCGTCGTTTCAATTCAGAACTAGTTGCAAATCCACCCATCATCACCTTATCAATTTTGGCATCTCGATTGGGACTTCAAACCGGTCGTCAGTCCAGTCCCATCCGTATCACATATGAAGTGTATGGTAAATATATGGACTCGAGTAATCCACAATGTGTTTTATGGGAAGAGCCCACGACGATTTCCAGTTCTTCTTCTAGTTCAAGTGGAGGAGGGTGGACAACTCGACCATGTATAACTCAAGTGGAGGAAGTGTATGTGGCCAAGATGGGGAATATCATGACAGTGAATTGTACGTGTTGGCATTTATCCACCTACGCACTCTTAATTGAAAACAATGAAATCAATGACGTCCCCCGACCAGCACTCCTAGAAGATATCATCACATATGTTGCTTTCACACTGGCTCTCATCCTTATATTTGGAGCTTTAATTGCTTTGGGTCTCCTCAAAGGACCCGTCCCAGCCACCATCACCAACACCATCCATAAACATTTACTACTCTGCATCTTCTGTTCTCTTTTATTGTATGTGTTGGGACTCAAATTGAGAGTTTTACTCGTTCAAAATGACATTCCATGTCGATCCGTGGCCATTGGACTTCATTTCTTCTGGTTGTCCACCTTTGCATGGTTATTCTCATCATCACTTCATCTTCGGCGAATGTTCACAGAAGTGAGAGATGTCAACCATGGCTCAGCTTTATCCTATTTTGCTCTGGGCTATGCCTTCCCCCTTTTATGCGTTGCTCTAAGCCTCGGAGTTCGTGCTCATCATTATGGGAACAAGTTTTTGTAAGTCTCTATTCAATCATGTTCAATGTTCAACTACTGCTGCCATATAGAATTATTTTTACATAATATAAAGCATTTGAATACACTTTGAAAAAAAAAAATCTTTCATAACAAAAAAAATCAAGTTCTTTTATTATAAAAATATGATTTGATGTGACGTGCGAAACAAAGTCCAACCATGCAGAATTCATTGACGTTTTTCATTTATTTTTTATGTACCTATTTATAGTTGCTGGTTATCTCTGTACGAAGGGATCGTTTGGGGGATGGTGGGCCCAATTCTGGCGGCCGTAATTTGTACACTTGTAACATTCCTAATTGCCGTTCGAGCCGCATTTACATTGAAAGACAGTGTCGTGGATTCAGGGAACATGAGGTAATGAATTGTCAAATTTCTAATTGAAACGAACTCAAGTGTATACAATTTAACTCACCTTGAAAAAATTCTTGGTTAAATGTTCTTATCATCGTCGTCAACAGTTTTTTTTTTTTTTTTGCCCTTCTCATTCGGGTTTTTTCCCCCTTTTCCTTCACCACACAACCCATGCATTATCTGTGTATTATGCCTTATTCTTTCATCTGTATCTATACTATACTCTTTTTTCTCCACACAGAACTCTTTTATGGATGGATTTAACTTTACTTCCAATTTGTGGTACTGTTTGGGCATTGTGTTTACTTGGTGCGAATGAACGGAATTCAATATGGATGTACGCCATTTCTGCATCAGTGACGATTCTCTCCCTGTACATTGCACTCGGCTACTGCATACTCAACCAAAGAGTGAAGGAGAGTCTGTACATACGTGCCGGCAATTTATTCCGTGCTAGTGATACACAACCATCAAATATTTCGGTAATATATCTTTCTCCTCTGACTTTTATACACCATCATTTGTGTAATAGTAATATAAACATGCTTAATTACTTTCAAATGTGCCTAAATGCCATCAACTATATATTTATATCTGTATATATATGTAGTACAAATTCCTTTTCTTTTTTCTCTGTAATGTATTTATTTAATTAGCGGTCCGCTCTAGCATATCGTAGTAATACAGGACTGCGTAGTGATGATCTCAGGAGGGAAATGTTCCTTGGCCCTCGCTCAATGGGCATTTCAACAGCTTCTACAACGTCTAGGTCGACAACAAAAACAAGTAGTAGTCCTTATCGAAGTGATGGTTTTCACACGTACGGTGGAGCTCCAAATATTGACCGAAGAGGTTCGTGTGTATTTAAAATTTTATATATATTTATTTTTTTACCATTCTCTCTGACTCTCTCTCTCTCTCTCTTTCTCTCTTTTCTATTTCAATGTTTACCCAAGAGTAAAAGTACTGTAAAAAACGGATGGCAAGAATATGGAATATGTAAAACAATATGTTTATATTTAGCTCGTACTTGTCAAGTGAATAGACACTCTATTTGCATTTCATGCTGCACAAGTTTTTAAGTAGATGTATTACAGTGCAATTAAACGTTTCCATGTACACACAAGGTAGATATACGTGTATACATAAGTATACATAGCCAGTAGTTCATTGTCAAAAAATGTGTATTATTAGTTTATTAGTACGTTCAGATCGTATGTACACCTATGTATTTACATTTACGAGTGAGTCGTTACTTTTGACTGTGTATATAAAAATCACTAATGCGGATACAGTTGGAAACAAAAACAAGTATGAATTATTATGGTTTATGGTATTAACTATTAAATGTATAAAAAAATCATATTCCCTTGCGGGGTCACAGACTCAGGAGAGCGTATCTATGAAAGTCTCGCAAACAAGACACACACAAACAAACATAAGATGGGTCAAGGCCAAAAATACAACAAATACAATTAAAAAATAAAGGATTTAAAAAAGTCTAACTCAATATATACAAAAAGCTTGTCATGACATATTTTCCTCAAAGTTGACTCCGTTTCAATCTGTGCGGTGTCACATGTGACATTTTTTTACTCGTTGTATTTAAATTACGTGTTGATCATCAACAGTTGATGTATACATAAGTACTTACATAGAGTCTTTTGTTTGGAATTTTTTTTTCTTTTACATTTTTTATGTTTTTTATTATACCTATAGGTAATGACACGACAGACTCTATTCGGAAAAAATACACTAAACGAGAACGGAAACGTGGCAGTGATGAGGAGATAAGTTCCGATGGTGAACACACACTTGAATTAGCTTCGTCACACTCGAGTGATGCAGCCACTGACGACGATGAAGCTACAGGAAGTGGACACATAAATGCCACACTGGGTAAGTCTCCTTATTATTATCTCAATTATTTATTTATCTTCCCCATCGTGAGCATTTTAAAAGATATATAGGGGAAATGATGATGAAAGATACTTTTTTTATCATCATTTTTTACCTGTATTTATTTTGGAGTTTCAAGTTTGCAGGGAAACTCTGGGTATTATCTGTATATACCGCTTACCTTACACTCTACGTACTTATATATGAATGCATAAATATACTGACATCTTTGCAAATATCCTGTGTAAATTATTCATTATTATATCATTAATAAACTGGGGGGATGGAGGAAAGGGAAAAAAGGAAGGTGGTTGGGAATTAATGAATTTATTCGGGATTTATATATAGTTGTAAACAGTTATGGGAATTATCGCTTGATAAAAGGGTTAATTACTCCATCTCCTACACGGAAACATGTCTCTGCTTCTCTGTCCACATTAAATGTCCCGACGGCCAAACTACCAAAACTACCGAGACTGTACAGTACTAATTGGACACCGAATATTTCAACTTCAACCTACCGGGATTTCTCTAATAGTAATTCTTCTCTGCTATATATCTTTTTCTCTACTCTTTAACCTACTTTTATATACAGCTGGATAATTAATCAATGTATCACTCTAATTAATTAGTTGAAATGCTTCTCATTCTGGTTCATTTAAATTTTTCCCCTTATTTATTCAGTCGGCGGATGGCAGTGCGTTTTTGTGGTTTTCAGTTTTTTCAGTTTTATTGCTCACTTTGATTGAAAAACGCTTTTATAATTTCTACTTCAATTACATGTTCTTTTTGTTTTTTGGTTGACCTTGTTTATGTTTGGTAATTTACCGAGTAATTTATTGACTAGTGTAGATAAGAGTGAGCATAATTATAAAAGTATCACAGTATTTATTTCGTATTGAATAGTAAAATATATATACATTTCTTCCCTTGTCTGTCATTTCCGTATATTTACAATTATAGATTTAAGACCTCAAACTCAAATGGGTGGGAGAAGTTCGGGGAATTCAGGTTCAGATAATGAAAATCCAATTAATATATCGAATGCAGTTGCAGCTCCACAGGAATATGTGGTGTCACACAAAGTTCTCAATTCCTCTGAACATCTTGAAAATCTCCATTTGGGCCAAGGACCCGAACTACAATATGGAGAAAAATTACCCTACAGCATGTATCAAGGTGAGATTTTTTATCAGTACAGACGTACAGAAATACACTGCATCAGATATGAGACTGTTTACCGTTTGACTTTTCTCTCTCTCTCTCTCTCTTTCGCTCTCTCTCTCTCTCTCCGTCCTTTCTCCTCAGTTCTCACTATCTATTATCGACAAACCATAAACCATATACAAAACAGTAAATACATGAGACATTCCTCTAATATTTGACTTGACAACTGTTAAAGGTAAACACAGAAGACAATATCTGTATTTTAATAGCAGTGTATAATCTTTTGTTTGTCATTTTTTCTATCTGTATATAGAACCAGTGAATGATCTCAATGGAAGTATGCTAGGAATGCACCATCCACCTCAAATGAGTCCTCCAGCAGGCCATAGTACTCCTCATCCTTATCATTTCTCCATGGGGAGACCTACCGACTCCCCAATCTCCCCTGTTCAAGAAACAGCTGATGAGATGGGGACTGAGCACGAGTAAGAATTAATTATACGAGATTTTCTAAATCTCCTTATGCTTTCTCTATCCCTTATTATGTAATTATTATACATGTCAAAAAATGATTGTAAATTCGTACTATTCCTTTTTCTTGCGGCTTTCACTTCATTTCGTGTACACATTAGATACGATGTCTATGATGTGTACGGAATGAATTGATGAAAATAAGGTAGAGAGATGTGATTCACCCATTTATCCCGTCAAATGTTGTTGTTGTTTGTTCTGTGGTGCGTGCCGTGAGTGAAGACGGAAAACGCAAGTAGTATATAGTAAATGATTTAATTTGATAATAATCATTAAAAAAACTTGTTTTGAAAACAGAGGGATGAGAGATGACTCAAGGCGAGTACATCACCGACATGGAGGACATGGACATGGACATGGGATAGAAAATCCAGGAATGATGTCTGACGGCGATAGTTCTGCTCCTCAAGCTGGAGAAACTGATATTTATGGTGGTTCCATAACCAGTGGCGTGCTAGTTTAAGTAAATATAATCATCTTGTAATTCTTTTGTTAGTACAATACAGATTTTTTAAAATAGGTATATGTAACATATCCTATACTTTTATCTAGACATTTTCATATGTTAGAATGTACTCTAGTGTATGCAATATACGCTATTCATCAGTCATGCGAACAATCTTTTGCATCGTACCTATTTATAGATTCGTCCAATTTCCATGTACTTTTAAAACATTTTTTTACTTTTTATATGTGGACAAAACCGAATTCCACTCGTTTTTTTTACTAATTTACCAAATCAACTTGAAAACACTATACAAACTGCAACTGCATGTTAGTAATTTTACAACAATAATCGTTGGGAATTATTTAGTTTCTATTATTATATATAGTATTTAGAGTACAAGAGGCTTCCAATGAGAAGGCATAATAAAGTGTCTTTTTATATTGCCATTTGTTTGTATCTACATATTATATTATATATGGTAAAGATATAAAATATTTTATATGAACAAACTATCAAGTTACTTTGTATTTAGTCTCTGTTCAAGCAAAATTGTAATTGAAGCCTTTTTCATGCGTGGTGTGTGTGTGTGTCTCGAAAAGTCGTCTCAAGTTTTTGCATGACAAAAGTAAAGTAATTATTTAAATTGTGAGTGCGTAAACGGTAAACAGTAAAAGGGTAATGAATCAAGTTTTCTTAAAGCCTCAAGTACACGTGTGCGAGAATGACAATTTATAATACTTACAATTAAATAATTAAAAAGTATGTACAGCTTTTATATTTATATTTAGAGACATTTTTATAGGATTAGACTGTGGCGTGATGAGCAGGAGAGAATAATAAATATATATAGTGACAGTGAATGTTTGATGAATGTTAATGTTAAATACATGTGTAGGCGTTTCTTTTCTAGAGCAATGACTATTGTTGTTGTCGTTTTTTTTTTCACTTATGACTGACTGAGAACTGTGACCATTTTATTTATAGTTATTCAAGTATTGTATTTATTGTAGTATAGATAAATGGAGGAGAGAAAAGATGAGAGGGAAGTTTTCACCGTTGTCATATCATACTTAAACAAAAGACGGTATAGGTATAGTTTTCTTTACAATCTGTAATCTCATCGTACAATATAATAAAATATACTATACTATATTTAGGTAGTTCAATGTTCAATTGATGGAATTAATTATTGAGTTACCCCGTATCCGAATCAGCACAACGAACCCCCGTACTTACTTACATAAACATTTACCGAAAATAAGCCATTCCACAATCTCTACATATTTATAGACTACAGAATGATTTTATATTTATAAATGATAATATATACACACAAATAATTAATTAAAATATCTAATACTTGGTATATAAAGCAACCTCCATTGTGATTCACCGAAAAAATATATCCATATAATATATTTTATGCATTTATTATTATTACATTATTTATATAGAATACGTGAGTATTTCATCTGGTAAAACATATGTTAGATATTACTCTACATAATATTATGTACTTACAAGTTTTACGCTCCATACGGTAAATGTACATGTTTTAAATAAATTATAATGGACTTGCTAAATGTAAGAGTAAGAAAGCCAGAGAAAATGAATAATCTGCGAAAGCTTTATATTTGTTATTTTTACTATATGATTCAAGAAATTAAAGGAATGGAAAAAAAAATTATGATATTTAATACGCTACAAAGATTCAATATGACTTTTCGCTTAATTATTGTGTCTTGTATATGATAAACAAAATGAAAGAAAAAAAGAGAATAAAATTGAAAATATACCAAATATAAGTATATATATGAGAAATTCGTGTGAGAATATTATGAATTAGGAAGAAGCGTTAGCAGCATGCTATTTATTTACTCATAAATTCCGTTGAGAAGTACATATAATTCATACCATACACAGTACACACATACTAAAATACAATACAATAGGTAAAGGTCATATTACGTACAAATCAACCTTCTCATCATACGTGAATTGGTTATTATGTTATTATTATGATGTCCTCTTGCTTTCTGTCAGGATATACTTATGTACGCTATATACATTACTCTGACTGTATCTTTTCCTTTTTCAAATTCATACACGTACACACTCTTTGCATATACGTACATGTACATATTCCGCAATATTCTTATGTTTACTGCTTAGTTAAAGTTTGATAATAAGATCAAGTATATTCCAAAGTAAACGTAAACAAGCCTAATAAACACTCATTTACATAGAAAGAATGTTTATAAATGTGTATATGCTCGTGTGCGTGATGCAAAGGGAAATATTAATAAAACATAATTATATTCCCTACATTTTGAATTCTCAAACAACGGATCTTTTTATACAAATACTAAATATCCTATGGAGACACACGAGACAGACAATTGTCACTACATATTATACTTACTTGGCAGTATAACTGTGTGCGCTTTGTTGTCGTTTTCCCTTTCATTCATTACACACACACACACACAGTTCTGTGTACATATGTACTTGGACGACTGGGGTGTGCAGTGCACACAGTGCATGCACAAAATGTTGAGCATATAACTCTTATTGTTAACGAAAATGTACGACTCCAAGTTCAAATTATTGCATGGGTAGCCAAAAGACGTTGTCAGTGTGGAAGTAAAATACTACGTGCGATGGTTAAAAGGCAGTAAAACATGTTTTGGAATTAGATGTGAGATAAATCATCATGGAATTATATTTTGTTAATCAACTATAAGGAAAACTATATGACTTTGACAAGAAACTTCAAAAGGTTATGATTTGACCGGACTTTTCTGTCATTATTACTCATTATGAACTATGTAGGTATAGTACTACGTAGGTTAGGTATGTACATAGAAATATTATGCACTTGCTTTAGAATCCTCGGAGTAATGTGAGAAAAACCATGTACCTATACCAGAACTTTATAATCAAATGATATGTAAAATGTACATGATAATCAGATACAATTAGAATATAACCTTTATGTATTTTAGCACATCCACAGCTAACGACTAATATCTAGTTATCATTTTTTTTTACAACGGCAAACGGCAGGCATGAAATTACATCGAGTTTGAACGTGATTCACAACTCAAACATTCCCATGAATGAATGCCCTGAAGAAGTGCGAGGATCAATAACATCAACAAGAGATCATTGCCAAAACTTAACTTTAAATTAAATAATAAGCGAAGTGAGATAATTTAATTTTATACTATTTACATGCATATATACAATGTACATTGAAGAATGTGTCATGTTGTGAGAAAAAATCTTCACGTACTCTGTTGTTTTTTGTTTCCATATAGGATATGGGATCGGTATGGACGTACAATATTTCACTCTGCCTTTTTTGTCTATATACCTGTGATGAAAAAATGTTTATCAAGTCAAGTTAGTATGTATAGTTTTTGGTAAATACGCACAGTGAAAAAAAAACGTAAGATTGTTCATTTCCTGATGGCCATTTCAATCATTTCCAAAATACAAATCGTAAACAGGCCTTTAACTCTTGTCTCGCTTGTTCCATTTTGTTTACCAGTGAGCGTGTCAGGATGGTATAAAATGTATATAAAGTTAACGTAAAAACTATTAGTAAACTTCACAGATAGTTGCTGTTGCTGCTGCTGTTGTTTACTCGAATGAATTGCTCCCCACCCCATTGCTATTTGCTATCCAACTTTTTTCTTCTTGTGGCAGTTGAGTGTAAGATACGCTACAGTCGACAAGGCAATTGGACTTTTTTTTAATGCACAAAAACGATTATCCAATATAATTTTGATTAACACAGACACACACACAACTTTTTTGAATAACACAAAAAATGTACATGTTCAAAAACAAAATACTGAATGTTAATTTTTTTTATGTACATGGTATATAAAATTTTTGTTTTGTAATAATAACTCTCAATGCTGATGGTGATCATTAACCATATTTCGTGGTTTTTCAAAACGTTCTGCTCTTTCTCTTGAAAGACAGCAACATTTAAATTATAATATCAATAGATGGTCAACTCGTCTTAATCTAAGATTTTGGTCACAAATTGACTATACTGACCATTTTCATGGACAAAACGAAAGATTAGCAAAACTCTTGGAACTTTTCCCTTGGAATGTGTTACATTATTGCATTATATTGATTTAAATGTAGGGAAAAGTTCAATAATTTCAAACAATGTATATCTGACGGTAAATGAAACTGAATGCGAGTATTTCATTCATATATAGTAATATGATGTCCATACGTACATAATGCCAAACTGCAGTGTGAAAACGAATCTTGTTAAACACTTTTGTCCATTATACCATAAAATACTCGACAGTCAATTTTTTTAACAGTGTTACAACTGTGTGACAGCGTAATCGTGTACTCAAAGAGACATTTGTGAGTTTGGTTAGACAGTTACATGCATTTAACTAATAATAAGTGTTGAACATCACGTAATAAAACCTAGTAATGAATCGACAGTGTTAAAATGAAGATTCCTCATTTTTATAACCACATATCGTAAGTATGTATGTATACAAGGTGGTAATATTTATTTTACGACTGACGATGAGATTTGCTGTAACACAAGAAATATCCATTGCAACTACCTATTTACTTGAGTTTACCTATATACATATTCTGAAAACAGTGAAAATATACTGTTACAGAGATAATAATTTTTGAAAGTGAAATAAAAGGAGTCACTAGAATAATGACGACATTCTTCTTATTTTCAGTGTCTTCATATTATAGTGTTTAAATTGAAAGATGTCTTGCATGGTATATGCCTTCACAAAAAGTATGTTGACGTATTTCATTTTGTGGGTGGTCATGTAGCTGAGAAGCGTGGAAATGTGGAAAATTGAATGGTGGACACGAAATATTACTTATCTAAAAGTTGTGTTATTCTTGGACAATCCAATACATTTACTCCTGTTGTTAAGACGAAGACTTTTCATTCATTCACTTGAATTTTCTCACAATAAATATTTCGTTATAATTAAATACTCACTATTAATCAGTGAAAGCCGGGGTCCCCAAAAATATAAACATGTCATTACCTATATTTTAGTTCACAACAGCACAATGCAAGGAATATACTGCCAACCAACATTGAACATTGAACTATAGTGAAAGTTTATTGTAGGTACTGAACAAAATTTCAAATGTTTTCGTTCGTGATCAGATCCCTATTTTAAATGAAACACGAAAATGATTCATTTCCTAAAACAATTTCCATGTTCTGTCACTGTACTTTTTAGTGCTCACTAGGAAATTACTTATACTTGCGTTTTTGCATTTGTACGTACATACAATATTTAACCCAGTATATAGATATGACTTGGGAATGATAAATGCCAAATGTGTTAACTTGAAGTCAAATTCATTTAATTTCCTCTTTATGAAACGTACAACGAGTACCTACAGATTAATACATGCATGCACAAACATGAGGCTGGTGGAAAGGATACTGAGAGTCCAGAATTATTTGAGTTCTCGAAAATTATCCTTGAAAAACATACTTGTCAAAAAACATTTATTGTGAGCATTTTCAAAGTGTATCGTGAATGCGGAGTGTATGTTTGCGTATATGCGATTTCCGGGTTGCTGTCAATTTCATTTTCTGTTCAAATGTTGATGTCGACTTTAACTTTAAATCCACCACACAGTTAAAGATTTGTATTCGTCCGCCTCTGCTGTCTTGTCTTTTCGTTGTATCCTAAGGGCAGGGGAAATATACGGAAACACTCCGTCTGTGACTTTATAAATTAACAAATATATCGTACCTAAAAAGCTGAATGTTTCTCAACTTGTCAAGTAATTTAGCATACATTCTACATTCTGCACTTCATTATTAATTGGTTATACACATTTCATAGTCTGCTCCTGACTTCTTTTCTCAATTAAGTCAGGATGTACATGTGTATATGTACATATATAGAGCTGAATTGACTGCATATATGAGCTCATACCCAGCTATGCATGGTAATACAGGAGTACCATAACTGAGGATACATATATATGAAAATCCACTTGTAAAGGTATATACATATACTTGCAAATGAATAATGAACTACCTGAACGAGATACCTAACAATGTTTGTTTTAAACCAATAAATTATCTTCACTCAAGCAACATTCAACAATGTGTACAGAGATTTCCCGATTCTTGTCGACTATGTATCGTACATGTAAGTTTATGGATTTGCCTGGAATGGACTGGTACCGGCAGTAGACTCACACCTTTACTATCCATTATTTATAAACAAACGTGGATATTCTTAAATGCATCATCAATTTAAACCTCGGGATGTGAGGAAAAAACTGAATCATTTTACATCGTGATTCTTGCATATAGGTAATAACTGAATGCTGCTGGTAGCGAAATATTTTTTCCAGCCCTAATTTACCCACTAATGATACGGCTGGTGTGAGAGTTGACTGAATGTATTTTGACATATGTGCTAACCGTCGGTAGTTACTTACATATTACGTGAATATTTACATTGAAACTACTGGGAAAAGTATGGAGTCCATTGTGCACGTGTGATGATTAAGTTTTTTTCACCACCACACACAGTAATTATGCGAAAATGGACAATCCCACCTCACAATTCGTGTCTTCTGTCTGATTTTCTTTCAAATTATCTCTGTACAGATATGTATGCTTACTAAAAATAACAAAAACGAACGAGGAAGCAATCGTCATGCAAAGGTATACATTCCCAACAGAGCTGCAAAAACATCTTGAGCCAATGGTACGATTATTTTAGTGTAAAAATAACATCATTAAGGAGTCAAATTATATCTGTATATAAATTATAGGTGTATACATCTGGGATGAAGGGATTCATAGGAAAATATTGTATATACGTGTAAAAAAGCAAATTGGGATGGAGGACAACGACGACACAAATATATATAAAAAACAATTATCAATTATCCCGACTCTCATTCTTCAAAACATTTTTTCGTTTTAGTTTTATGTTACATGACATTTTTCATGAGACATGAGTCATGAGAATCATGATCACATTGATAGCATAAAAAAGTGCGAGTATCAGGAAATGGGATATTGAATATCCCGAAAAATTATTAAAGGTATAAAAAGACATTGCCATTTGTTTTTTTACTTCTTTTACACTTTGTTCACTATCTGCCCAAGCACTCTCTGTCATTCATTTCACCTATTTTTTGTTTTCTCTGTCACCCCTGCTCTCCATTTCCTAACTGACAAAGTTGACTGCATGGATTTATGTACGTAGAATGTATAGATCCTATTCCAAGTCACACACCGACTGTCCCATGATGATTTTTTTATATTCTTAATTTTAATGTAGAGACAAAGTTACGCCTTCAACATTCATTTCAACATCCTGGATTTTAATTCAAGAAAGTAAAGTCCATTGCTACTATATTTATATGCATATATTACAAAGTATATCATTACATTATAATGGCTCCACAAGATTTTTTTTTCCATCTTTATTATTATTCATTTAAACTTGATATCACAAATGAATTCCAATCTACAAAGAAGTATATTCGACTGTAACTTTATAACATGCAAATTGTTTACGACGTTTTTTTCTTTACTTTTTAATGGATACTTATGTCTCATTTGTTTTTTTTGCCACCAAGTCTGTGTCTACTCACTTACTCACATATGTAAATGCAAATTGAAGAAAACTGTAGCATTTCACCAGTCAGTATTGTTTAGATGTGCATATGTAGATGTAGAGCACTCTCAATTGATAACGGTTTTTTATACACTAGATACTCTTGTACGATATACAAAGTATTGTTTTTGGAAATACACACCTATACATATTATATATATTATAAATATACAAAGTACACAGTTTTTGTGTATACACTGTACGGCTGTCAACTCTTTACTCTACGCTATAGAGACTTGACAACAATAAACTCTCAACTCGAAGACTCGAACAAATGAAAGAACAATTAAAATACCTATCAAGAATAAATAATGAGATTGATACATATTATAAGTTCTATATCCTGTAAGTATATACTATGCATTTCCTCCATTTTATTTCATTGACCCAGACCTTTATCAATATAAATAACCGTGGATATAATTTCCTACTATTTCCAACAACTACTTGAACGCACAGCATCTCACATCTTACAAAAATAGTACCATTCAATCGTGTATATCATACATATTTACATATTACTGCTGTATAGGTGTGTGTATTTTCCTACATGCACATTCCTTTTCTCAGAAGTGTGCAGTGTTATAGATAATTAACAGCATCATATGCATACATATACGATATTATTGTATTATATAGGAAAGTTTCTCTGGGATTGTCTGTATATGCTTCGAGGGTCATTTTATTAGCATTCCGTCTCTTTCTGTGTATTAGTGTGTATGTGTTATTACGCTCTCGATGAACATATAGAAATTGGTACACTTCTATTATTATACATTTTGCATTTTTATAAATAAATTATACAAATTTGTTTTCATATAGTTGAGCATTGAGCAGGTTCAGGCCTTTTTTTTCGAGAGTCTCAAATTGGGACTGTATGGTGTGTATGGCATAGACGAATTCGAATTCGAATGGAGCATTATAAAAAAACGATGCCAGAAAGTCAAATGGTAAAAGCGAATTATTTTGGATAAAGAAAAAGGTAAACACTTTTGTTTTATTCCTTCTGTTCCGTGTACAAGAGAGTCCGTGTGTGCACAGTTGAGTAGTTTAAACGGCTATAATAAGCGTATATTTACTTTTTTTTCTTTCGCTTCTACGTACGTATATGTACATATAATGTATGTGTACATATTGGAGTAATGATTTAATGGCTGTAAAAATGCACTTGGCATTTTATTTTGCATAAATGGCTTCACAAGTGGAGTTCAGGGAAATTCTATGGATAGTCTTACTCAATTCATACACGCTATAAACAGATACATGATGGATGGATTTTAAAGTGAAATAGTCTAATATTATAATTATTTTCAGAAACTATACATTTCCCTGTAATTTCCATGCGTATATACTTTTACAATTTCCAATTTCCGAAAACAATGACAGATGTGTTATAATATGTTGGTTATGTGAGTTGTAAATGTAGTGTTAAATTGTTAGAGTTTCAAATGGAACGATTAAGGGGATAATAATTGGAATGGTGAATGGTGGAAATGATATTCTCTCTTCCCATCAATCAAGGAAAAGGATATATATTTTTATCATTTATTTCACATTTCAGTTTCCCCCGTCACAATTATGATTTGGTGACAACGAGAAAATTAATGTAGTGATGGCCTCTAGTTTAATGTGCCATGGAAGAAATTATGAATGAATGTTTGTCTATATTTACATTGTAATCATATAAATACGATATATATTATATATGTTCTTGTATGTGGAATTTGCAGTTCATGTACGAGGATTTTACATTCTGCTTAATAATATGTAGCCATCCAGCCAAGTCAGGACTTACAAACTGACTCACTGACTGATTTTTAGAAGAATAATTTGTCCATAGTTATATACATTTATTCTATATGCATGTAAGTATCTATATTATATGAGAATATCTATATCTACACACAAGTTCGAGTTAGTCACAAAGAAAATAAATTGTTATAGAATGAATTCGCACTGCAAATACACATATTCCACTTTTACCTTTATACTTTGGTTGCATTTGCTCTATTGTGTATGTGTATGTATTTCTATCTATGTATGTATATATATTCCATACTGATGGGCGTTAGGGTCTGCTGATCTACCTACCTGCTTGCTTTAAACTGTCTGTGAGAATACATTGCCATTTTTATTTACTACACACACACACACTGTAGATCACTAGTACTCGTGTGGTAAGTGAATGGTAAATAGTATTATGGTATACTGCTATATATATTTGAGATGTGCTTTGAGAAAAAAGGGAAAACGAGTCGTCCGTCGGTCGGTAGTTTGTAGTTTGGGTTTATGTATATCATCATGTCTTTTGGCCATGTGCCTTTGAGTCTCTGTTTACCTTCCATCTATGTAGTACAGATCGTTCGTTCGTTCGTTGTTTTGTTTCTCCCTAAATAAAATTCACATTATAAGTCAAGTCAAGAAAAATATCTCTGCTGTGATAATTCATTACAACTGAATTGACTTTTGGTGTGCTTGTATAGGGATTATCCATTGTACACGCAAACATACATATACAACGACGACACACGCACTCTGTTCATTTACCATGTCCATACATATACATACTCTGTATTCCCTGTGATAGTTTATTGTTTTTTTATACATATTAGTATTTGTCTATAAATCTATCTCCAAAGTATTTATGTAATAAAAATATTGATAACCTCACCTCAAACAAATTGCGTACAACAAAATACATATACAAACCGTCAGGTTCGCAAGTAATTAATAAAATTATTATTATAATATACATATAGAGGCAGATATTTGGATGGATACTACCAGCTACCAACGAATAAATAATAAATAACAACGAACAACTAAACACCTGTAGTCTGGGCCATGTAGAAGACAAAACATTCATAATTAGCACACGTACAATATTCATGTGTGTACATGAAAGGTGAAGCAGACAACAATAATCATATCATGTACAAATAGGTATAGGAACACACAAGAGCAAAAGTTAACTGGGAGTAAAACAATACCAAAGGAGACAGACAGAGACAGAGAGAATACTCCATAAGCCAGAGTTTACTTTGAGAGTTGGCTTTTACCATCAGAAAGAGAGACGTTGTGAGTGGGAAAAAGAGTCACAGTTAAATCTAAAGCCAAGACTCTATTCACTAAAGAAAAACATTGTTGTTGCATTGTTGTGCTCTGTGTGTGTGTTATATCGTTTTTTTTCTTGACTGAGCAACTGTGTAGTGGTGGCATGCAGTGAAAATGCATCTACAAGATTAGTTTTAAGAGAGTGAAAACACCAAATTTTTTTTTCTTTAAAATTGTATCTTGTAAATATACGAACGAGTGTGTCATTGAAAAACACACTGCGAGCTCAAGCTAGAAAATATAGTGGGACTTTCATCTTCCATAAACTATAACAGACCGTTAGGTTTTTTTGTGACTTGTGCATCAACTTCTTAAATTTTTTAATTTTATTTTTAATCCTATATTTGACTGGTTTAAAGTGAGTGACTCTTGTTTGACAACAATACTTGTGTTTTTTGTGAAATCTTTTCGAGGTCTTTTGGACTTTCTGGATTTTCAACTTTTTATCTGTGCTTTTACTTTTTTATCCGTGTTGTTAAACATCAAAAAAAGACTTGGAACAATACTGTCGGTGTATCTCTCTGCGTATCTAATAGATTTGAATTGTGCATTATTATACCACGAGCAATTATTATTATTGCATGGATACATTTTGTCAAGCTGGATCTACAAAATGTTTCGTAGAGGTAAGAATTTCCTTGTGTATTTTTATGTCTTTTTATAAGGTTCTTTTGTTTTGTTGGTCATGTCATCAAAGTCAGTCAAGTCATGAAAAAATATCTGTTACAGTTTTAGGATGTATTTTTTTATCTATTTAAAATTAGGAATTATTTGAGAGAAAAGGAACAGTAGTTTTAAATACCTATGGGATACACAAGAAAATATGAGAGCGAGAGAGAGAGAGAGAGATTTTCCTGTATTTTTTCTTGTTTTTTTTTTTGAAAAATGTTTTGTAACAATTTGAAAACTGAAAGATTCACATGTGAGTGATTACAAAACAAAGGAACTACATGTTAATGGAGCGATCACTTCCCCAATGACTTCAGAATTCTTGCGAAACAATGTACTTATACTCTGTTGCTGATTATAAAAAATAAAATAAAAGTTTCAAACTTATCGTCAGAGAATAAATATTTCATTACTTACAAATTATATTACGTATATTTATATCATTTATAACTCTCGTACGAGTTTGTTTTTCCTGACGTATATATAAATAATCCTGAGAAAAATTTACACTGATTACAAGTCCAAAGATCATGGATGTGTGGGAATCAAAAAGAAATAAAATGAGTGGAGTATATTTTGGTGGTCTTAAAAATTAATACATATGAATATATAGGTAAAATAACCTCGATGCATAATAATATGCAACGTAAGTATATTTGCAATAATACTGTATTGAGACAAAAAAGATTAATAAAAGTGATAAATTTATATCATTCCCCACGGGCTCAATGTCGGACATCCGTTCGTGGTCTTGGTCAGTCATTTTTTTCGTTACTCAAATATGTCTATAAATATTTGTCTTACTGGTAAAAACATAGAAACATTCTTCAATTCTTTGTGTGAAAAGGTTGGCGACCACTGATTGTGAGTATATAGATCCTAAGGTATATACTAACTATGGTTATATATACTGATAGCATTCACATTATATATGTGGTGGGACATGAGAAAGTCGGGACATGAGGAAAGGATTTCGTCATGCAAACAAAGCTTCTATCTTTGTCTATCGACGGTATTCAATGTAATTTATGATTGACTAAATCAAAAATTTTACCTTAAATATTGACATGCCGAATTGTTTCATTTGACCACACAGATAATATGACCGAAGGAGGAATCCATAAATTATATACTTACTGTGTAAAATTGTGATACCACAATTATTGTTTCCTTTTCCCATATTACACAAATATGGAGCCATATGTAGAAAAGCATGTACATATACATATTTCATCTACTTTAAACTAATCTAAATATTTACGACTAGAAATCTAAAAAAATAAATAAACAGGAACAACATTCGTAATTCATAAACAATAAATCATAATGAGCGTTTTAGGCTCATGCATATTTATGGCATCGGAGTATGGTTTTAAATAAGTAGGCTTACCTATATATGTGTAGCGCAAGTGGCTAGCTTTTTACACACATTATTTTTACCTATCTCCATTTGTACTTTGTATACATTGTATGTGCGGAAAATAGAAACAATATTGCAAATTAATTTATTGAGATTAATATGAAGAAAAAATGTAATCAGGGTAAAGATCCCAAATTTTGATTAGGACACCGACTGCCTGTAAATAAGGGGAAATTAACGAGCTTTGAAATCACAGTATATTGTATAAGTAAAGTTTAGAGAATGACCCAGAATCTGTAGATTATTAAAGTATGAAATTAAAAGGAGAGAATGTTTTAAGTATATACTTACACACATTTCCATTTCTATGTAGTCTATACGTGTGTAAGTGTGTGTACTGTTACTATATTATACTTTATCATCCATTACCAGGTTATCCTGTAGATGTTTGTGTATAGAGGAGTCAGCAGTGTAAATAACTACTTATAAACCTTAATTGTAAGTGTTAAGTAAAAATCAGAATCCAAAAGCATGGCTCGTTTATAATGTGAGAAGCTTATTACGAGTAAAATGCGTTTCACTCTCATGTACATGTAGATACATTTACACACATTAAGCAGTTGTTGCCAGAGGCTTGTGGTGCTCAATGAAAATAAAATCAACGTCAAGCATCAATAATAAACAACTTGAGTGTGTTAAGGCTAAAGAGGACTACCAAATACCATAATATAGAAGCAAGAGCAAGTGCAATGGTACACACACAACACGACAACACACAGTACAATAACAAACATAAAACAAATATAAAATAATAATTTAGCCGCAAATGCTTCTCATTCAATGTTTCATTTTCCATATAGTTCTCAAAGGATTTTTCAAAGAAAATATTCAAATGTTCAAGTTGAACCTCCAGTCATTCATAATAGAGAGAGAGAGAGAGAGAGAGAGAGAGAGAGAGAGAAGGGTCCGAAAGCTTTTAATGAGCGTATGCAAATGAAGAATGCGAGGATGAAAGTGATGATATTTAATTAATACACGCCAATCGATCACATCCGATGAGTTATTAGGAATAATTCTCAGTGGGTGAGGGATGAGTACAAAAGCAAGAGGGAGAGAGAGAAAGAAAGAGAGGAGAAAAACGATTAGAAACAATCATTTTTTTACATTGTGCATTTACATGGTATTTGCTTGCATGTCATTTGGACAAGTTACAAGTACAAATTTGAAATGGAATTATTTATTTGAGTGGCTTTTCAATTTTTCTTTTCTTATGTTCATTTGATTCATAAGTTGATGCTATAACAAATACAAATTATTGAAAACATGCTACTACCAATAAGTCCATAGCATCAGATCTTCTATCCTTTGGCATTTACCATATTATGATGAAACATGGACAGGCAAGAAGATGAAAAAACCATTGTGTCTCATATTGACCGACGTTTTTCTCTCTCTGTCTCTCTCTCTCTCTCTCTCTATCCCTCCCTCTGTCTGTAGATGTACAATGATCAAATAAGGCCCCATGGGGAGGAGATTACATGACAATTGTCATGAGCATTCGATGAACCCTCTTTTGTATTTGAGAATCCCAATAAGCAACCCACCACACACACCAATTACACAAATCTCATGTAATAGCCAATACGTATATAGTACAATGGCAAGTATTATAATATAGATTATTATATACTTTCCTATAAGATTCAACATTCTTTAGAATGGATGAGTGGATGAGTGTTTTCCAAGACCTTTTTATTCGACCGTCCGTCAGAAAAGTTTCAGTATATGTACATATGTATTATATAGTAAATAGCAAGTATACGAGTAGAGACGGTATGACTTTCCATCTAAGACTACAACTACTACTGTTAATTTCTGTCTACTGCTCCACTGACCACTGTTTTGGCTCCATCCTATATAGTATAATAATAATAATAATTATTATTTCAATTATTTGGTACACTCGTATCTCGAATACTAAATACTAAAGGCGTAAGACGGCAATGTATCAACTTAAATCTTACTTTTATCGTCACTTGTACTATTCAACTTCAATTATGTACTTATCAAAACTCATCAAAGCTAAAACTGTTACAGGGCAAGTGAAATCGCTTACGTACGAAATGACGTAGTGATGTACATTGTAAACGTATACACTTCCATCCCCTTCTTTGCTTTTCCCTATATTTTGTGTATATACTCTTTTTTGTGGCTTCTTTCGACGTTTCTTAATTTATCTCAGATCATCTGAATTTTTTTTTATCCTCTTTCATGTTTAAAGTTCAAACGAAATGTAATTGGAAATCTTTGAGAAATCTTAATGTTATGACTATGAGTATAACGTGGTGTAGCAAGTACCTAGTTTTGTACAGTCTAGTTGTACACATCATGTGTAACACGTATATATACTGGTACACTACATTGTGTGCTTGCACCTTTGTACTGTGCGTATTATCCTAGTTGTGATTTTTTTCTTCTTTTAATGAGTTTACTTTGAATTTCGCTATGCTCTTGCAATTAAGTTGGAACTTGGAAATTTTAAAACTTGAGTCGGAACTGAGAGTATTTTGTACATATGTCACTGGGTTTGGTTTTTGGTTTTGCTATATATATCTACTGTAATTAAAAACTTAATGTCTGACTTTTCATTTCACCATGAATTTCAAATTACTCCCCATGAGTGACCACCAAAAACTCTGTTGACAATCTGTATATGATATACGTATATGTGTGTTTTGTTTTACTTTAATTTCCACCCGTGCTTATAGTTTCAAAGGATTTTTATAAACTAGCGATTAGCATAATATGTCATAGGAAATGCACAAAGATACATGGTAATTAAGCAGTGATTTGCCAATGTGTATTTTTTCTACGTTTACTGCTTTATCGTAGTTTTGAACTTGTACAAGATGAGCTGTAAAAAATTTAAAGGTTGCAATAATTGTTGTATGGACTTGTATAATTTAATTGTTGATTTTACCAAGCTTAATCGTGTTTAATTGCATTACATTCGTGTACATGTATATCCACGTATCATTGAATTTCCTTTCAAAATACATGCCGAAACTAGACTTGCGTGTGTGGAAATGTATATATAAAACATTCGGGGTAACAGGAACTCGAAATAAAATCATTCATTGGAGAATATGCAAGGTAGAAAATTCCTACAATTCTATACGTGTTGTACAGTTGTAGCAGTTGTACAGTTGTACTCTTGCCCAACACAAAGATAATTTAGAGTCTATTTTTTTCAATGCCAATGTAATATTAATTAGCACCTACGCTACCCAGATTAATTCATGTGAATACTATCTGAGGAATATCCGGTCAAAATTGCTTCCCACCCGTACCGCATCAAAATCATCATCATCGTGTAATACTTAATTCCTCACATTCAAAATCTACGACTATGTCAATTGAAGGATTAGCACACCATTATGATCAGTTTTGGCACGCAATTGTTGTCAGAAGCAGCAGATTCCCCCTTTTGTTTCTTTGTAGAAAATTTACATTTTTGCAATGTTCTGAATAATAATAAAAGGCAGAGTGAATTTGTAGACAAAAATTATTCATGGAAAAGTATATGCACATGATGATGAGATGAGATGAGATGTGAGAGCGGTTTAGAAAGGAAAAGACCTTGCAAATGAAATACAAACGATGAGACCAAATGGCTGCTTGTCATGTTTTCCTGTATTCACCCATTCTTTGATCCATCACCAGAAATATGTATTTATTTATTTATTTATATACACTTATATTTTCTTTTTATTATCGACAGCTCTACTATTCTGTACTGTACGATGAACGACAGGCTAAAAAAAGTGTCGAAATTCATTATTTAATTGAGTACATTTCCACATTTTTTTGGTACGTCGTATCTTATGCACATATACGAAGGCTTGTAGTTATTTATCGTCTCGATGAATTATTATTATGTGTATAAATAATCCTCGACTTATTCACGCATTAGCATATTATAGAATATAATGGGGATAATCTTCGCTCTTGGGGGTGCTTCAAAGAACAACAGACAACAAGGCGCAAATTCTAATGTTAAATATAAAGGGAAAATTCTATTTCAACGACATCATCTCGAGAGAAAAAAACGTAGTCGTCCATCGTTTCCAGATTTATTTGACTAGTGCAATAACAATAACGCTCAGCTTATATTAAGGTAACAAAGTTGACGTCGTTGATTCGGAATTATTTATAGAAGGAAAGAGGGAAAAAAAGGAAAAACTATTAACATCAGATAATCTGTGATTCACAATGGAAAACACTGAAGAACTGACTGGTTACATGACACATGACAATTGTACGGACAATGTAGAACGTGTAAAACAATTTTTGAACGTAACCAATAGAAAATTCTCAAATTGAACTCCAAGTCATAATAAAGCAGTGACAATAGCATCCACGACCAACATCATCCTTTGAATCTGCACGCAAAAAAAAATCATGTTTCTGTGATTCCCATTTCTTTCAATGTGGCAAATGAAACTTGGAAGAGGAAAGAATTTTCTATTATATCATAATGTGTGTGGGTCTGTGTGTGTGTGCAAGTGAGAGCTTCTGTCTCATCAATGTCTTTGTCACATCTGATGATGTACACACGTGATGGACCGGATGGTTGAATGTTTCTCCTTGCAATATTATCGAACAAGAGAATCTTGTTCTCAAATTATTAGCTTATTTGTTGCTGACCAGGAGGACCTTGTCACTTTGTATATATATTCTAAATAGTTGTTAATATTATTGTTGAATGTATACATATTTTTCTCCTCTCAAAGCAAAAACCTCACAATTCATAAAATAATTTCTGTATTTGAGGTGTGAGCTTGACTAGACATGGAATTTCCAATTCCAATTAGTTTGCATCGCATGTTCGCACACACTGTTGACGACGAGAGATACGCAGCCATGTACATGGCAGACAGGCATGTAATGTTGGTTCGTCAATATAGCGAATCATTATGTAAACTCAAGTATAGGATTTCCTCTCACCGTCATCATCAAATATTAATAACGATTTAATTACCTTATTAATCATGCACTTACATGGAATTACTCAAGTTCTAATTATTATTGTCCGTTACTCAACGTCAACCTTTGAAATTGAAAATGGATTCCGTTTTTAATTTACCAATTTTCTGTACATTGACACAGATGGATTTTTAAATGCAAGCCATAATACGATGTATTAAACGTGTACGAATGGTATCTCTCCTCTCTCATTTAGCCATTGCATGATAACAAACACTACCAAGAGCCAGTAAACCGAAAGTATATTCATACAAAAAAATGTATGAAGGTTTTACATCCAAAAAATTTCAAGCGCAACTGTATAGAACAGTCCACCACGTTCACATTTAAATTTACATTATTATTTACAACATGATACATCCACAGTGTCAACGTAGACTTAACGGTAATTAGCAACAAGAATTCGTCTAAATTTGTGTTTTTTTTTCTTTGTCGAGACAATGAAATAAAATTCAAGGTGAGATTATAGAAGCTAATAATAAGTGAATAGGCAAACCGATATTTGCTCAAAACCATATCGTCGATTATTGCCGTACTTACCAGTACAACTATTTTCAGATTAGTCATTATATGATGATAGTTCAAAAACATTATTATTGGTAAAAGTAAAAAAAATAAAGAACTATAAACTCTGTTCTAGACTTGAAAAAAGAAAATGGTGTATGACAATTACATGTTGTTATCATGTAAACGATATGTACTTAAGAGGCAGGAAGAACAATCAAGGAATTTTGGATAGAAAGAATAATAAAGTTTAAACTCACGGAAGAATTAGAATCGTTCAAGTCAAGCCAAGTCAAAAGAGTGTCACTTAGTTCTTGTCCTTTTCACAATTCTGCACAAAAGGTCAACTCTCTTTTTGTTTTTGTTTGAGTTTTTTTTGTCTCTGTGTATTTAGTCAAGAACCTCAAGATAAACAGTTGTCGTTCTGTAGTAAAAGCTCATTGATGTGCAAGTACGAAATAAATACAGACAACAAAGTGTGTGTGTGTCGTATCTTTTGGATTCAAAGGAAGTTTGTGACAACAACAAGGAAAACGACAAGTTTTCGAACAGCACGGTAACATTCACTTTTCTCAAACTTTTACACACTATTCCAAAATAAATAGTAAAAATAAAAAAATACGTTTTCTTGATAATGATACGAGATTGAGCCTTAGCGTTAAACATTTGAAGTAGCTTTAATCTGTAATTTGCCATTTGTTTAACAATATGATAAGTGGTTTATAGCATATACACGTATAGGCATTATTATTTTATTGTTTTAAACGGAGGTTGTCAGGGTCCTCTGTCCTTTACATGCAATGTACAGCCATTTTTGCTCAGTGATAGCAGAATGGACGTGCAGAGGGACGTCAAATCATGGTTTTTAGCTTTTTCCTTTCAAATGCTCATCATGACACTGACAAAATCTCTGTCCTTTCAATCTTTTCATGTTTTCTGATCACATTGTTCCATTTTTGACACATGTGTATACATACGTATACATATGTCTTAATCTTTTAAAGTTAAGATCCATGTACAAGTTTTTCATAGTTGCACGTATTGACTTTTTCATATACATTCAAGGGTATAGACAGTTGAATTTTGAGAGAAAATGAAATTGAATCAAATATTTGTTTAATACTCGTCTGTACATATCAAATTAGGGCTCGTGAACGAAGCACGTGCAAATGTTTGTGTTAGTGAAAAGGTAATGGAATGACTGCACATGAGTTCGATAGCATATTGTTGTTCCTCAAACCAAAATAAATATTATTATAAGTCGAGATATATGAGATATATGAGTCGGAATATTTTCATCTCCTTGTTTCCTCCAAATTTGTAGCCAACTTTGCTTCCAAAAGAGAGTGAAATTTTAGTAAAATACACAAAAGATTTAAATAATTATTTTTACCAAGATTCGTTTCAAATGAATACAAATGATAAGATAAACCATAAATCGTACTATTATTAATTATAATCTACATAAATATGACTTTATATATTCTTGGCTTTGAAACTGACTTGAGACAAATTTTTGGCAATCTTACAAAAATAAGATGAAAATATCCCTTTAATTATGTATATTGGGTTATAAGTATTGGATGTGCTATGTAGTTAAGAAAATGTGAAAGCCAGAAAAATCAGGGAATATAGAACTTAAACCAGTAATAGCTGTAGGGTAATACACATATGTTTGTACTCCATGTGTGTAAATGGGCCTAAATTGAATACAATTGACTAAAAGCAAATAATTGGGCAAAAGGTTGTTGTTGCCTCAGTCCTCTTCTTTTCAACAAATTTTCGAGGTAGCAAAAGACAATGTAATCGAGTTTCATTTCATTCATATATATTAAATTTGTGCACAGGTATAGATGTGTAGTTTTCAATTTTGCAAGTGCCCAATTGTGACGATGCATGGAAAATAAGATTCAAGTATGATTTGTCTATATATGAAGATAGAGAGAAGCTTTCGTGTGCCACTAATAAGTAATTATTTCGTATTACTGGAGCAGATCGTCAACTTTTAACAAGCTTTGCTTCCAAAAAGAAACACACACATACTCACCTTCGCTCAATGTATCTTATATGTAGAATTGCGTACTCAGTAGTTACATACTTGGGTAAACGTGGACGAGTTTTAATATCACCCCCTCAATTTATATGCTATTTATTTTCCACTTGAAAATCTCTCTTAAAAAACACTTAAACGCACATCAACCCAAACAAATGTGTATACACTACTGTACACTATAAAACCGCACTTTTACACACTCTAAACAGTTGGAATAGGATTCCAACGCACTATATACACTTTTGTTTTCTTAACGCCTCCATCTTTCCTTTTTTCTAATTCTCTTTCTCTCTTTTTGTTGAATCGACTCCTTCTTAAATATTGGACCAATTTAATTGAGCATTGAACTCATCAAAATGTTAGTAATTCAATGCTTTTATCTTTTTTGTTAGTAAGTAGCAAGTACACATGTAGTATGCGCTTATCATCATCTATGCATGTTGTGTTGCTATGAAATTATATATGGAATCACAAGAGTTGTAATTACCATGGTGTGTGCTGTGAGTCTGTGAGAGTAGTATATGGAAGTGTTATTATTATTGTTCTTCTGATGCACCTTTTTATTTTAGTAAAGACATTACTGCACACCGTGCGCTCACAGTGAAATAAAGAACATTATGCTGTGTAAAAAGTCTCTTCATCATCGTGTAATCTTGTACAGAATGAACACCGAAACCGTCTATTTGTTGACAATAAACTTTTCTTTTCATTATCCTTCATTATTATATTATATGTTGTGTTATAAAGTCGTAAGAGTAGTCAATCCTTGGATGTTTTCTTATGACTTTTGAGGCGACGCTCTTGTGAAATTTTTTGGTAATACTCGTCTTTCTGTGTTCTCTCTTGTCATAAAAATTTGATGCCTCTGTATGTCTGTACGTATACATTGATATTACTATCCTTTTTATCCTTACCGCATTAAAAATTTGATGCTTTTAGCTTACCCTTACATTGACCTTTAATGTTAATGTTCTTTGTCCATAAATTCACTTTTACTTGTCGCGTGTTTTTAATAACATATCATCACATTTTACATGCTCATGTAGTTAGGTACAACGGTTGACATGCTAAAGGATCCGCAGACTCATGATACAAACGTTTTCCTTGTTATATTTCAACAAAAACTGAGATGTTTTTACACCATTTGCAATGTATTTATTTTTAATACATTTGGAATCTTTAACCTCACATACATTATAGTACATAACATTTGTTTGACGTGTGATACTGACATATGATTTGAGAGAAGGGTTGGAAATATAATTCATTGAACTTCTGCAACGATAATTTGTAGGTTTAAAAATGTGAATGAAATACTGTTGAAACTACTGATGAGTCTTCTCATGATTAAAAAGGAAAATAAACTTTCATAATATGAGTATATTTATTTATATTATATTATTTTATAATAACAGAGGCAAAGTCAAGCTGCAAATCTTCTCATTATTGAGAAATTTTTATCTTTATTGTTCTAAATTAGCTAAATGTGCTGTCAGTGCATTAGTCAGAAGTTAAAAGTACTTGAGGAATGCGTTCATTTTTTTAGTGCTTCAAATTACTTGAAAATCAATGGTTGCAAATGATTTGATAGAGTTTTTATAATGAAGTTGCTTTGAACTTTCAAATTTTGAAATTATTTAAATTTCCAGAGTTTCGTTAAAGTTTTGAATCGATTTCTGTTTTTACAAACGAGAAAATTTCGTCTTTGCTCTATTCACCTCTCAGGATATTTGTTCATGTTGAAATTATTCCTATGCTTCCCAGGAAGATTCAATTAAAATAACTGTTCGGACCGTCTATCCAATTTACCCACTGAAAATTTCGAAACGAAATAAGATACACAAAAATTGGTGATAGTACGAAATTTCAAGCTGTAGACTTTACAAAATTTTGTTCTTCAGTTTTACCAACAGTCTTTTGTAATAATTATTTATAGCAAGGGCGAGTAAATTTATTTTATTCGCAATCACAATTAATTGTCTTCTCTGTTGAGAAGTTGTAAGTATTTATGCTGGGTGACGAACAAGGTAGTAGAGAGAACGGATGTAAGCTCATTAACCATTTTCTTTGTAGAACCTTTACATTTGTACAACAAAGATGATGTATGATAATTTCACTAATTTGTGTAATGGATTCAATGCTACCATGGAATGTATCGCTGACGTAACAATACACTAGTTGAGCACAATGAAAAAGAACAACGTGCTCGTTTTTCTATTTCCATTTTCTTGCAAATCCATAGCTTTGTAAATTGTAAGAGTGAAACCATGCTGATTGGTTTAACGTTTTATACCACGAGAGCATTTTTATCTCTTTTCATATAGACCAACCAAAACGTGTGCTCCGAGCTCACACACTAACCCTAAAATTATATATACCTACATATATATATTTTGCTCATACATTATTAAATATACCTTCTGTAATTATGGTTGAGTGAATTCTCGTAAAAACCAAAGACACGAGGAGTTTTTTTTCTCATATACATATTTGTTCCGATTTTCCTCACATACAGATACACAACAAGATGACAAGATTATAATACACATAAACCATTCCACACTTTACAGTCTATATATTTATAGCACAACATTAAATTGTCGTTTTGTAGGTTTCCCATTTCATTTTTAGGTCTAGAACTTGCACTGAAAATAAACTAAAGAACAAAGGCATATATAAACCTATATATTTTTGTATTTTGTATTTGTAAATTATGAAATATGTGGTCTTCTCTAAATGTCTATACTTGCACGTGCTTCATCTCAAACACTCGAAATTGTGTAGTCCAGTTTCCGTATATATATAGTCTTTGTACATGTATACAGTGCTCAATCGTAATTTGAAGCTGTCGGCAATAAAGTCTGATACATATAGGATCGTTAGTTAATTATGTGGTACTAAATATTCAGCAAAAAACTTGATAACCAAAAGTCTAGCATAAAAATAGTTGAATAAATATATTGCCGTAATAATAATTGTAATCACACAACATTCTTTAGTGTGTAAAGGGGGTTTCTTGCACATTAGGAAAAAAGGAAGGATTAATTGAACATGGGCATGGAGAGCTTTGAGACTCGAGGCATTTACATTCGTTGATTTTTAAGAATGTAAAAAGGATTTTTGCCTTTTACTTGTCGTCAGCAATTGGTATACAATTAGATCATAAAGTATAGTTTTTTTGTAGTCTGGTATGTATTTTATGTGTATGTATATAGTAATCGTCACTCCTCAAATTTTTTTATTCCAATCTCCATAGCGGATGTATAATTTTCCAGATGAATAATATATTTGGGATTTCGTAAGCACTCATGATAAAGAGCAGGTACAAGAATATACATCTGGTTTAGAGACTGAGACCAAGCAAAACAAAAGTTTATTGTTATAGAAGACCACAAACAAGAAATTGGTTCTTCCAACTTGTATTTCCAACAAAAAATAACATGCTGTAATAAGCACAAATGTTGTAGAATCTATAGATATTACCTTCCTACTGTGCATAAATTTTTGTAGCTCAATGCGATGACAGGGATTTTTTTACTGCTTTTATCAACCCTTTAGGCCTTAAAAATTTCCAAGCTTTCTTCACTCGTTTACTTATGAATGTGACTGACTCGTGTATGTCTCGCCAATCACAATAATAAATGCCTATTATGTAAATCTTGAGCCAAATTAAATCTAAAAATAAGAGTTATGTTCTACATAATATACTACACACATTTGTGTACGCATCCGGGAGTTCAATTCACGAAAAACAAACGAAAGACGAGCAAAAAACAGCTTTACCTCAAATGATTCATGCATATACATAGGTAATGGCTATATTTGTTTGCTGTGAATGGATCAATCTATATAGCTGTGGGAGTAAAATAAGGGGGAAGTAAATAGACATACAAATTATGCACAGTCAATCTCATGGGGAAACGAATTTAGATGCGAATGCGAATGAGAGCAATAAAATATATCGCTATCCTGCTGACCACTGACCATGCTAGTCAAAAGTATTGGTATTGGTGATACATTATATACTCGCTGGTTTGTTTTTGTTTCTTCTCATATTGCGGATGGTATGTTATGGGTTATGCATATTACAAGTTAAATGGGTAATTTTGTTTTTTTTTTTGTGTTCAAAAATCAAGTATGGTTCACGTTCGTAACGTGTTTTCTATTGTATTATGGCATAGCAGTATAGCACGTAATCAAATGAGCTTGAATTCTTTGCCCCTGTGGTTGACTACAAGTTTTATGCCACACTCATAACTAATGACAACAGAAGATCGACAGATAGGAATAGGAATGAAGCACTACGTTCAAAAAAAATTCCTATCTTAGAATTCCAAAATCGAGTCATCCAGCCAAAGTCAACTTCGGGAAGAAAAAAATTCGAATGAGCCAAAAATCAAATGTTATACCTTAACTTTATGGAACCTTGTAAGACTGTGGTTAATTTTTCAAATGGTTTTGATTGTCCACCATTTTTTCAGTAGTGTACGTGCATAACTGGGGATTTGTGGATTATTACATATATTATTTGTCATTCCTTGCTCATGTGAGGACTGCATACGTAGAGACAGGTGTACAGTGTATACTGTATACACATCATAGCTTGATTGTATGTATAAAAGTTATATATACAAAAGTTGAGAGCTATAGGACAATCAGCTAGAGCCTAGCTGAGAAGAAAGAGTCGGACAGGAATCCATTTCCATAAATAGTAATTTTTCTCTCTCTCTCTCTCTCTCTCACACACACAAGAGAGAGTGATTATTGGTTAGGCTATGGGGGAATAGTTTTTGAGTACTGAATTGCATTTATTTGTCATTTGTGGGAAACCTTGGACAGGACAGTCATCATCTCTATATGATAGATATCCAAAGTCGATTTTTTCCACTAAAATTCTGCATGCTTATTACTCTGCTAACAAACCAGCAACATTGAGTAATCAAGGTAGCTCATTTCTATATAATAATGCCCAAGTTTCTCCCTCATGGGTATCTCTTGTACATATCTTTATGGCCAGATTGTTTATATATTGTTACGATGAAATTTGAGGTTCGCCAACACACAAACACAAATGTCTCGAACTATTCTTACGATTTTGATCAATTTGGTCTTCACGATTAAAAAACTTACGAGCCACCAATATCAATAAACATTCGCAAATTGAGACTTGAGATGCATTTATCTTCCTCGCATTCTTCAGACATTTTTTTCTTATATAATTCTTAGCTCTTAGCTAGTGTTTATGAGTGTGAACTTCAACTCAAATTTATATATTTTTTATTTTAAATCAACATGTACACATCAATAGGTGTACGCAGATCGATAATTCGATATACGACCAAATCCCAAATAATTTGAGCTCGAAAGATAAAAAGATAAGAATTGAAGACCGAAGACCAAGAGCCATGAGGACACACACACATGTTTTGTATTGTCTTTCAAATCACCTAAAGAAAGCCCTGATTATGCAATTTATGAAATAAAATTATACGAGGAGACCTCGATAAGCCAATTTTATTTTCGCAAATCAGTTCCGCTTGTTCCTTGACAAACTATATACTAATCCTTAAGGCTAATTTATTGTAGAACAAACTTGAAAATAAAATAAAATTTTCAAATTCCAAATTCATAAACAGAAATGCTATAAAATTAGGGTGTATAGAAAGAAAAGACCGTACGTTGATTTAACGAGAAGTGTACATTGGAAGGCAAAACTATTTAATAATAACAAAGAGAAAAAAAGAGATTCGATTGTCCGAAATCGCAAATTCTGTAAAAAAAACTAATTTATAAATATTTAAAATTATTTATACCTATACTTACTTATGTACGAATCGACTGTATAGAAAGTTATGTAGAAATCCATTTTTACCAGTGAACATATATATAGTATATACGAAACCAAAGAAATCAGTTTCGCGACGGTGACAAATAAGGAAGGATAAAGTGACTGTGGAGATGACATAATATTACATGCTAGACTTGCTCGACTAATGAAGGGTAAAATGAATGACGGTGTCAGTGACTTCATTGTCCATACCTGTCTTCTTTTAATCTCCTTTAGTTTTCATCCACTCTTACTTTATCTATATTACATCTACACATTTTCAACAAAGTGCTCACTAATAACATCGTAGGTATATAATATTGTATATCATTATCACTCCTCTGCAGATTCCATTCCATGCGTTCATACAAAAACTTGTGGATGCATATAAAATCATATTACATTATTTTTTTGTATACAGTCATAAATAAATTCAATGTATTTAGAATAGAAAAAAGGTACCTGTTCAAGAATACAAGAATTGCTTCATTTTATCCTTCCTTGGCTCTTGTCATCCAAATCTAAGCCAAGTTTACTCTTTCTTCCCTAACACAATGGTGTAATGCAACACATTCCCCTTCCCATCACATTGCACACACATAAATCGTGTTATATTTTGGCTGTGTGTGCTCTCATAAAAATCATTGAGAGGTATAGACAATACATTTAAATATTTGATGTTGGTGTTGGAGAGGAATATACAGTGCTCCATGTATCCTCTAATACAATGTGCTATATACCCAAAAAACTGCAGAGCAAAGCATGACAACAAGTGAAGATGCGAGCATTTAAACTCGAACTAAAAAAAAAAACTAGCACACTTTTGCTTTCCTCTAGACTCTAGACGCTTGAATATCCATGCATATTTTCTTATTTATTATTTCATTACACATATACATATATACTTGCAACGAAACACTGCACGGTCAGAGTTTTGTCTGAGCCAATGCATACATGTAGAAATACACTGTACAAAATAGTCTTGAGTAGGGTTACTGAACAAAACTCTTCATTTATTCATTCGATTACATTATGCAGTATCTCCATAAAAAATGTACACAAAACTGCAACAAATAAATGTCTACGAGTATTTTGAAAAAGTATGCATTGTGCATTCTTTTTTTTACTTTGTGGGATGTCGTGATTCGGAATAAATATGTGTGTGTACAAATATGCATATTTATTATTTATGTAGTGTATATGGTATTGTATGTGATGGATTGTATTGTACAGATACATGCACATGAGCAAGAAAGGAACACACATGTGGAAATTGAAAGTGTTCCAAGTTCAACGTTGTTGTTGTCATCATCATTCTTTATTGCATTTTCCTTGCAGTTACTATTATTGACTCTGATCTCTAATCACTATGCTCATCGCTTTACTATATACTATCTCTAGTTTTTATTACCTGCACGTATTATCCAATGCACAATTCATAAAGTTTAGCAGCCGAAGTAATCTTTGTATTTCGTTTTTATTATAGGTAAACATTTCGTGGATTGATTCTTAAAACTAGGAAAAGTAATTAGTAAATTTTGAAGCAATTAAATATACAAGACGGAAACAATGGAGAGTTCAATTTTATTGTATTCACTGAATTTGTACTCACTAAAGACTATTCAGTGATTTAAAATTTTGAGTTTTTGAATGTTGATTTTTATCCTTTTTCGTGAATTTAATACACAATGATAGACTAGACTAGACTCTTGAATCTAGATGAAAACAAAATTGTTGTGTACAGTGCATGAAATTGAAGGAATTGAATTGATTATTCCATGCTAATCTCTTTATTAGTCAAGTCTCCGCCTCAAAACAGTAAGTACATAGTACATACAGCCATCAAATTACTTATCGTTCGTCGGCAGTTCAATCAATCAATCTTGATTGTTGATCAGTTGACTTGGCAGTATGCTCAGATGACTGTATGTATTAGTACTCGATGTACATTTCATATTGATATTGCCTTCGGGCTCTCCTCGCGCGTGCCTATACGTTATGATAGCAATACAATAACTTGAACAATAACAATGAGCCGGTGGTTGTGAAACATGGTGAAACAACCCTCGATCTTCGCATGGATACACTTTTGTGCACCGTCTAATCACATTTATACAGACGTAAATACTCTAAATACACACCACATACACATGGACATGGAGAATTCAAATGCCAATGTATCATTTCTGCATCAAATACAATTAGAATTTCAGTACGGTGCATGAAAATAACTGAGAACCCATAACTTTATCAACACATTCATGAAATGGACACAATGCAAATAAAATACATCTGTATGTGCACGTAGTCGGTCGACTTGTTTGGGGGTATTGTAAACATTTAACAATGTCTGCTTATACGAAAGATTTTTCAGAGATTCAACTTACCATCATCGTTTCACCTGTTACATACAAACAAGCAGATACATTATTTATTATTACAAGCCCTTAATCAATTAGTACTGGGGTTTTAACAGCATACAAACGATTCTCACGGTAGTCAGAGTATTTACTATTGACAATTATGCATATTTTATCTACTTTTGCACACTCATTGACTATATCAATTGACTATTTTTAAATGCTTTACTTGTGCTTTACTTGACATTGCATGACAGTTAGAATTGCAGTCCTTCTCATTCGCAGAATTTTATTGATTTTAGTATTGGTTGAAGTTTGAAATTGGCAAGCTTTTGTGTAGTATGGAATTCAAAGGTTTTTAAGATGTCGTAATTCCTTTTACACAGACGGACTTGGATACAAAACATTATAGTTAGGTATAGCAATAAAGGGAAAAAGAGAATGTTTTCATTTCAATTATATGCATGGGTTTACTAAAACTGGATGAGCTGAGAAATAGAAGACAAATTTTAACTACACCATCCGATTGTCAGAATAATTCAAATTTTCAGATTAAAAATGCCTATAGGTGCCATAATTTACATGCCAATAGGTGTCAAGATGATTGCTAGAGAAAATAAGTGCGGCGAGAGGTAAAAATATATATTCTGCACATATATGTTTATGATGAAATTGAAAGCCAAACCCGAAACCTAGAACGGCCGATGGTTTTAATTACACATGACTCGAGTTACTTGTTGACTCCGTTTTGTATTGTCCAAATAATTTAAATTACATCTTTGTATCACTCATATTATTCTTTATTATGAACGTCCTCATCGTCAGTGGTAAACAATTCAGGGTTTCTTTGTTTACGTTTTACAACTGTGTAGGTAGTAGACAGTGTGTATGTGTGTATGTGTGTATGTGTGTATGTGTGTATGTGTGTATGTGTGTGTGTGTGTGTGTGTGTGTGTGTGTGTGTGTGTACGTACAGATCGAGGATCGAGTAAAAAGACTTCAGGTAGATTGTGTGGTTGGTGTCTAGTTAACTTTTTCACAGCAGTATACGAAGCACACACACATATAACAGACAACATATTGTAAAGTGTACTAATTCAATGCTTCCTGCATATTGATGAACCTAGTAAATTTCCACTAGGGTCTAAGTTCAAATCATTATTTTAATTCAATTTAGTTCTCAATCATGAAATAATACACAATAAAATTACATTCTGGTATTAATTGAGAGTACAAATGCTGCTAGATGTACCATTCATTTTCATTGTGTGAAAAACCTCATTGTACGCTACAGAATGCGTATAGATATGAGCACTCTTCTCGATATAACTGCCGTATAATATAGGCGCAATCGAAATAGGGCCGGATATGTTGAAAGTCGTATGATATACTAACATTGTCAACTTTGGCATGATGAATCTCATATTTTTTCAAAGTAATTTCGAGGGTGGGCGAGGAAGATACTGGATACTTTGCACATATTACTCATGCATGTGCAGATAATATAGATAGATAGATATACCTTGTACACACCGCTCGATTAGATTTAGTTGAATGTGTAATCGTACGCATAGGATAGATAGCAAAATTTGTGTAAGTAGTATGTTGCATGTGCTCTTGTATATGATGGGATGTCAATTTTATGGATTTTTTTCCGTCATTTCATCAAAACGATGAAAAGGCTAAAAGTAAACTGATGCTTTTGGTGCATATTTGATGCAAATTTTTGATAAGCATCTCTCATGCATACGCACATGTAAATATATGTATATATATCGGAAATCTGAGGTATGATGCAAGATGTAGTTGATACAGTATGTAGATAATATGACTGGATGTTGAAGGAGGATGATTGCGTATTTGTTGACAGTTGAGTCTTTGAACCTTGAATCTTATTGCCGGAATGATAGTTTCACTTGAAGCTTTGGCTTGACTCCTCTGTGGTCTTTTCTTTTGTATATTATTATTATTATAATGTATTTTTGCTGTGAGCTTTCCAGGGAGAGGATGTTGCCATTTGCCATAAGTCAAGTCAATGAAACAAAACAGACAGCTAAGTGAGACATTGTATTCTAATAAGTTAATAAGAAAGACCTTTAATGGCTTGGACGGACTTGTTGTATTATTGTTTTGTACATTCTCTGCTATTCTTTATTATTCTTTTTTCCTTTGGGTGCTTGACTCAGAAGGAAAAAAAATAATCGAGACGACGTAGGAATACAAATGCTATTTTCCGATTATATTGAAAAAATTATTTATGTTGTACCTAAACTCAGCTCTCAGCTGACTCAATATATGCAACATAGCCTTATAGTTCAGTGTTTTGTATTTACATATACTAAAACTTTGTACACTATTATGTAGTTATAGAGGTGATATACATAGGTATAGTTAGAGTGTATTCCAATACAACTTACTCCATAGTCTATACATCATACGGGAAAACACAGGGTTAATGCAAGCTAACAGTAAATAATACATACATGGCAAATATGTGTAGTAGTTGAGTAATATTTCTCATATGTGTGAAGTTTCAAGTTTTAATTTAATATATATCAAAGCGACTAACCCTCATCAGTGTTTTATGAAACTTGGCAGGGACTTATATGTGGTTTTCAGTAGGTTCCGTGTCTATGAACTATTGTAATCAAATTTACAGAAGACTATATAGTCGAACTTTATTACATAATTTAATTTATATTACTTTCAAACTTGAAACTTAAAAAACATCCTGACAATGAATTTACCTACAACAAGGTTTCTACTATATGCTCATCAGTTTTGAGTACGACATTTACTATGGGATTTTGATGAAACCTACGCACTGGAAATTACTGTAGGCCTTTTATGGGAATTACGACATTATATAATGTGGGTATGGGTCCTCAAAATTTCCGTGCAGTTGAATCACCTGCTGTCATTTCACATCCCGTCCACATAGTTCTGGTTGGGGGGGAGGGGGTAACCGTACCAGGCTGATGACTTGGAATTTTAATCCTGGTACAATCACAATCACATTATTCATTATATTGTAAGGTAAAGCATTTTTGTTATGTCAGTTATGTGTGTACTTAGTATGTACCTATATCGGAAATCTTAAAAATCCAAATTCTTGATGGATCGGTTCCTTAATTTTTTTACGCTATGATGCAGTCGAACGGCTGGATTTGGCAAAGGATTTATTTGTATTTCCATGTAGTGTTATGGTTTCTCGATTTACGAGTCAGCTTATGCGATTACGCATATTTTGAATTAAGCCGATCCCAAATCAGACAGACATCTATGGAGACATATATAAAAAACAAGTAAAAAAACTTTAAAGGTGATAAAAACCCTTTCTTTTGTCTGCCGGTATTAAGAGTAAAGAAAGAAAGAAAACGAGAATGATATTGGGATTGTTTTCTTTTGTGAATCATGTGCATTATTACGTATGAAAAATGCTCACATTTTATCCGTGATCGTTAGTTTGGTTTTAATCTGCCGACCACATCCTTCTTTTGTCACACCTTGGAAGTAAAAAGTGAAAAATCCTACAAGAAATAGCATAAACATAAGAATAGTAGTTACCAGTGATATCTCAAATTCGATGTAGATTCAAATAAGAATTTTCATTAGAATTTTCGTAAAACTATATAAAATACAAATAATTCATTTTTAAAATTTCAAAGTTTTCTTCCAAATTGAACAAAGAATCTATCCGTTTAACATTTTCTTGTTATATGTGCAAAAGGTTTAGTATTTGTGAGTTATAAGTTTCGCTTCTTTGATTACGGCAATGAGAGTGAGTAAGCAGAAGCAGGTAACCAATTTAAAACATCGTTGATTTTCCGCTTGAATAGTTTCACTTTTATAAAAGCATTAGATAGGTAGGTACTACTCCATTGGCATTCGTTCTCCATCAAATTCAAATAAGAGTTGCAGGGTGAGAGTCAAAAGAATACTAAACTGGACATGAGATTGAAAAACTTATCAAGTTTACATTATTGACTATTTGAAAAAATTCGAGGAAAAATACTTGAAAGTGGTCATATGTAAAAGTAAAAGACAAAATATATAATAATATTATGTTCGCTCCTCTTAATACGCATCACAAAATCTATCGCATGATAGAGAAATAGTGTGCGACAGAAATGTACATTGGTAAAATATAAAACGCCATGATTATCATCGCGTAATCATCCTCGTCATCCTTCACCATTTTTTTCTCTGTTTTGTTTGTTGACTGCCGTGTCAAATATCGAAATAGACATTTTCTGCTCATTTACTTCATCCTCAGAGACAGTTCTTTGTGGATTTTTTAACCATAGCTAAATTGTGAACCGCTACCGTCACTTCTATCTCCGAACTTCTATATACAGATTACATATATAAACTTATAAACATTACACAAATTGTTTGATTTATTCAGAACCTACCCACAAAAAACCTTACACATTTTAATGGTCCTCACCATAATCACAAGGAATCTATCGGTATTACAAATCACAAGAGGATGGAAAAATTGTTCAATTGCAATTATTCAAATGTTTAAAAGTTTAAAAACATTTCCCTTTTTTCGAATCTTGTCAGCATATATCCGTATACAGTAGTATACACTCTGTTTGTATCTCTATACTAGTGATGTCATATGCATATCGTTATCGTTGTCGATATGTACGATATTTGGCTTTTTGAGCGATATCGATATAAGCGATATATGCCTTCGATATATCTCCGATATATCGCTCTTTTACACTAGATAAAAAGAGAAAATTTTGGAGAAACCATAGAGCAAAACTCGATGTTTCCGCGCATTTTTCAAATTTTTCGATTCAATTTTTTTTTCCTTTTTAAATTTTCAATTCAATTTGTATATTTTATTGTAAATACTTAATTACTTGATTGGTCCTTACGATTAGAAATAAATGAAATAGTCATTTTATTGCGAAAAGTATCGTATTCGGGCATTTAAAAAAATTTCTCAACTTGCACTACATATAATTCAATTTTTTGAGCGATATATTCGATATATCGCTTATCGACCGATATCAGGTTCAAGCGATAACGATATGATCGATATTTGAGACGAGCGATATATGACGTCTCTACTCTATACGTGTTCTCTATAAAGACGATGTATGGATTTCATAGTTGAATCTGCTGTAAAGTCACGTGAAAACGAGTAATTAAATTAAGCTTTTGTTTTTTTCCTATTGTTCTCTCTTTCTCTTACTTTTCTCGTGTCAAAAATACATACAATCTCTGTCTTGATACATCCAATTTTTCTTGAATCTTATGATACGAATCTTGAGCTCCCTGTAGACAAAACACATTATTGAGTAGTATATTAAATTGCCGAGTTGATTTCATCTTTTGAAAAGACAAAAACGTATTAAACGTGTGTGTATGTTAATGAGGGAAATTAAACATATGAGAGTAAAGAGAGATTAAAAGAAGAAAATCAGTGTTGCAGTTAGTTTTTTTCTACTTACAAACAATTAAACGGACTGGAATCCTTGCGTTTAAACATCTTTATCTTTACAACTTAGCCTCGTTGTTTATCATGCGTGTTGTGTATTTATGGGCATATTTAAAAGTAGGACCTATACACTACACACTAAGCAGATGTAGATTTTTTTGAATGCCACCATAATATATGAACCAGATAAATACAAAATGAATATACCGTTGTGCTTTGTATGCATGGATCTTTTTTCTATATTGGTAATGATACATTTGTGTATTATATGTAGCACTGAATACACATATATCTTGCCCAGTTATTTGTAATGTTATTTACTGGATGATTGAATGAATAGACGATGATGAAGGAGAATGTTATTATTTTTTGTAATGTATAGCATGGAAAGGCACGTGTTTATCACTATATAGTTCAATCCCCATTTAGCCCATTATCGGGTAGAATCATGTCTAATACAAGCGAAAATACGTGAGTGATTGAGAATGAAAATTGAAAATCGTTTTACCAAGATCATTCCAAAGCGGCCTATCTCCATCTTTCTATCTCTTCGTCTATTCATTCATACATTATGTAACTACTTACAAAACTTGATCCCTGACTCTTTGCGACCCTGCCATCTTAAACTACAATATATGTACTATTATTAAAGCTACGAATGATGAATTCTGTATTCTTATTGTACCTATTCTATATAGTGTGTTGTTCCTGATCTTCTTTGGTAACTATTATACTTTGTACTTGTACACCCTGTCTCTACGTACATGTGCTCATATATAAGTTGAAAATAAATAGAATCAATTGAGTTTAGTTGAAACGATAATAGCGAAAGTCAAAGGGACATGAATGGAATTAGCAGTTTGTAGAAAACGGCACTGAGAGAACTAGCTTTTCTTTAGTGTGTACATTCATATGCGAACATAAAGAAGAATATGCAAAAAATAAAATAAAAGATTGATTCCAATTTGGGAATGATTGAAGATTATAATGGCAGAATTCATTAAAGGAAATGCAACATTCAAGAGTTACAAAGGGTCAAGCTACGTAATATTTTTCTGCATGATAATTCAGTGAGTGTGTAGATGAAGAATAGTATAAGATGCAAAAAATATATGTATTTATAAGTGTATAGTGTATGTTCTACTATTATTAGACTCTGACTTTGAATAATAATGAATTGAGGAAAAGTTCGAGTGTGAATTATTACTCGTTTTTAGTGTCTCATCAAGGTGGTGACTTGACTCTTTACGTTTTGTTTGTCCTGTGTGTGTATGCAAGTTATGAATACACTAAAATGCCAAATGTATATGTTTGATTTTTACAGGTTTGAGATTTGAAGAGAATCAAGAAATCCTTTACATAGTTACGTGTATTGATGAGGAATTCAAATACGACGACGCCGTAAGGCTGATGAAACTGCAGTGTGACTGCTTTTAATGCTTTAATTGTTTGAGAAACAAAAATGCTGAAATGGTTAAAACAGAAGCCAACGATTGGACAAGGGGCAATGACGACTGAAAAAATTACCGATGACCCCTTGGCTACCATACAAGTCATGAATATTAAAAAATCCAAGAATAAATCCAATGAAATCTACGCAGTTAGCAGGTAAAATCGAGTTCCTGTAGAATATAATATGTACATATTGAACTTGCAGTAATATTTATTATTCCTAGTTTAGTTGAGCTAACTTCTTTTTTAATTTTTTACAGGAAATAATGAAAATTAATAATAGCAATAAATAGTAAAACATTAAGGAGAATTATTTGACAATTTGAGTGAGTTATTACAGATTGTAGTGGAGTAGCCAGTCATTTTAGGGCATTTTTTTATTTTTTTTATTCAGTAAATACCACTCACACAGAAAAACTGATCGACCTATTGGAGTACGCGCTGTGCGTACGAAATCCTTTTATTTGACTGCTGTAGACTCAGACTCAGATGCAAGGACCAGATGAATGAATGAAAGAAAGAGTAGATGCATGATCGTCACATATGTAATAAACATGTTGGCAAAACATCTTTTACTTATTTCTGTGTAGTATTGTAATGTATTAGTACATTTGCCTTGAAAAAGGATGGCTTGAAGCCTTCATTTGATATTCACTGTATAGTATAGAGTATATAGAGTCTCTTCATGTAAGTATATATAGGTATATGCGTGCATGTTTGTATTTTACATGGAAACTCTCGGTTAACGGCTTGTGTAAAAATCTTGAAAATATAATGAATGACATTTCACGCTTATTGAAAATTGCATATGATTTCTTTTATTGTATATATTAATTTCTCATCCTTCTTTTTTTTTCTATACATTTTTACAGAGTGAATCCATTATTTGAAGAAGAAGAAGGGACGAAAGGAGTATTTTCTCCAGGGAATAACTCTGGAAGTTCTGGTTATGATAGTGGTCCAAGTGACGATGATATTCCCGGTTCAGCAAAATTTGTAGCCAATAGTACAACCACAACCATATCACATATATCTACAGATGCAGATGGAAGAGTATCAAACGTCATCTCTACACAAAAAATACCCCAATTATTTCGCGACAAAGATGATTTTGTAATACATCATGAAGCATCTTTAGTTGGACCAAACGGACGACCAGTTCTACAAATATTACAACAAAATCCAAATTTTGTAAAGACTATTTCCGTTGCAGTCCCAGGACGAAGACCATTAAGTCCAATTGCAGAATCAAACTTACATAATAATAGTAATAATAAAAATAACAACAACAGTAATAATTCCCCTGGGCAATTTAGAGTTAGTGCTATCCCTGTCCCTCAAAGGAATGCAAATACATTTGGGGACTCTATAGGCATGGGGAAAATAATTCATAAAGATACAAGATATGTTCAGTCTATCCGCATTGGGCCTACGGGTGGACTTCGGGGTCAGAAATGTAATTTTTCATCTTCAGTTGACAAGGTGAATCCTAGTAATAGTAATAATAATAATAAAAAGGATGGACTGGGAAGGAAACCCTCTGTCACATTCTCAGAAAGGGTCGACGTGTTAGTTGAGGGTAATTTAAATGTGCCACGAAGAATCTCTGGTGAACACGACTCGATTGTGACAGAGTCACTTTTACTGATGACAAATAATGACAGTAATAATAGTCGAAGAGTCTCACTTTTAACAGATTTCAACAATCGAAGAAGAGCAAATGGAAATCTTGTAAACAGTAAAAGTAGTAGTAATCATCAGCAACAAAATAAGAATAGTAGTAGTAGCAGTAGTGAGAATGAATTGTCAGAGGATAATAACAAAGAACCAGTAGATTTACAAGCATTTGCAAACTCATTGAAAAAGAGTAGACCTGTGAAGCAAATGGTGTCAAGTGGTCGCTCCATTGTCGAACTTCATCCAAGTAGACGAGATTCCGACAACGAGGAGCAAGATCGTCAAATTGTCAGCTCTACTGGTGTTACCGATGATGATGACGGTGATCATGACAATGATGAAAGATCCGAGTCATCCTCTGCATCTGCAAGTCAGCAAGAATCCCCAGTGAGACCTCGAACTCCTCGAACTGTTGTCAGTGGAAGATCTCCATTCGGAGGAATTGCTGATCATTATGCTGCCGCCAAGGAAATTGCAAAAGAAATTGAATCCTACTCTGTCGGCACTTCCAAATTCACAAAAAGAAGTAAGAATTTTCCATTTTCAATTCCATCATCCCCTTAATCTTAAACTTATTGTACCTATACCTTATACCTGTTTTATGTTTTCTTGTCTATAGTCAATGAAGGAAAAAAATATGCTTTAATCAGCTCATAATCTTTCCATAAATTGAGTCTCGTTGTAAATCATCTTTTTACATAGCTACCACAAGCCTTAATTTGCTCTTTTTTTCCTCGCTCATTGAATTACTTGGATACAACAACTAACGTAGATTTATCGAGTCTCCACTGATGATGACACATACCTTTAAAAAAATTCAAGAGGGAAATGTTGTGACAAAAAACGCTTACACTTTTTAATAACTATTGCATTTAAAATGTACTATAAAACAAACAAAAAATTGACAGAGACCCTCAAATTTTTCGACCATCCTTAAAAAATATTGACGGAAAAAATGGAAGGAATGATATAAAAAAAGTTTTGTTATTGTAGGGATTCCGTGATGATATATTGTATTGAGATGAGAGAAACATAATACTTTTTAATATCTCAATGTATTAGATACGAGTTTACAATATCAGGAAAGGCGAGTGTACTGTTGAGACTCCTTTAAGGAGGAAATATTCCAGAGGAATTCAATGTCAGACCAATGTAATGACTTTTTACGTTTAATGCGACGACAAAAAAAATTAATTTATTGTAAAAAGAAGGATCTGTGGCTGTGTACTGTAAAGCTTTTCTAGTCACGATCACGGCATAAACAAGTGATTTGCGAAAAACTCAAACTAGATCATCCCTATAAATTACTTAAGAAATGACAGTCCAATAGCTAAATACTCACAATGTTTTAAACATTAGCACGACAACGTGCTCACACACTGTAACACATTAACATCTAGTGAGTCATCTACTATCCACATTACAAAAAATATCAACTTCAATTCAAAACTTTTGCTAATCCATTTCCATTCGTCAGTGATATTTGGAATCCCATAGCATACAGGAGCAATAATGTATAAAAGTATCATTAGGGAGCCAGATTTCATTATACATAATATCATTCATATTGAAAATGATGAAAAAAAATGTTTTAATTTCATTACCATATTAGGCACTTTTAATACACTTTACTCACAATTTGATTTTGATTGCATTAGCTATGCGTTCAGATGCGATATGAAGACTAATAAAAACTATTAAAATGCAAACAAAATACTTGTGTATATCTTATATTGACTTTGTACATTCAACTCACTCACTACTCGACGCTCGTCAGATGAACTTGACTTCAATTTGTTTATATGTTTTCAATTGCAATAATGCTTAATTATACGAATTTACACTTGTTTCTAAAAAGTATGTATACACAAAATGTTAGGATGGCGTCTTATTCATCTTTCAATTTTACATGACATAATATATACAGCATATTTAACTAAATGGACAATGTATATTCCTCATAGTACAAGAAGGATATAGAATAATAACAAAGTTATGAATGTAGTTTTTTTTATTATATCACATCCTTACGACCATATAGTATGTACATGTGCATATATAATTGTATAACCCTCTTACCTATCCGTATGATAATGAGAGAGAAGTCAATAAATTGCACTTTTATCATGAGATGAGGATATCCCCTTGACTACTCTTTTACTTGCTTGGTCTTCTTGTACCCTTCGTCGAACAGTAGGCAGGTTTGGCATTTCCATTCTTTCTTTTGTGTGCCGTACTTTTGATTTTGTATAATATTATAATTCCTATGAAACATTATATTCAAATGGTGTTTACCTTATATCTCGTCCACTTCCAATTTGTTCAAGCTCAAACTTCAAAAACTTACCCAACTTTCTTTTCTCTCTCTCTCTCTCTGGCACTCACTCCTATTAATTGGGAATTGTAAACAAGAACTATTTTATTATTATGCGGACAGGGAGGGGTGAGGTTCATTAATATTTTTAATATGAGGTAGGTTAGTTTATCTCCTTATAAATTGGCTAATTTAGAGTGACGTCCGACGATGAGATGATATTATATCATATTATCGAATAAATATCCTATATACAACAAATATCGTACACCAACCTTTGAGAGTAAAAGGGAGATGCTGAAAAGGTCTCATCTAATAGCTCTTCTGTGTTTTGTATACATACTATGAGTATTTGAGCATACACACACTAGACTCGTATGTATATGCTCAAATCTCATGTTCACACCTGATAGCAACCGAGTTTACAGACAAGTCATTAGTGTCTCATACAACAGAGTCATACTTGTGTATTCAAATTAATTACTACATTGAAAATTAATTTTTTCTCACATACATATACATATACTGACAAGACATGTCTCTTCTCCCTCTTTGCACAATAATTATATGTATTTCACAGACACATAGAACTTCCATAAAAATGTGTGCTCAATGCATTCATGTACAGTTTCATAATAAGTATTTTGTATTTACATTTTTTACATGTTTCCATGATTTTGAGGAGGACAGACCGCCCACATATTATTTTCTTGTCCGCATCTCTATAATAAATTGCGTATATTTTTTTAATATAAAATATTTATAAAGAAAGAAATATGTAATGGTTCAGTGTTTATAGTTTATAGTCAATAGTCATCACAAGCTAAATACAATATTCTATTGGGCAAAAGGTTACTTACAACTAAATTTTTGATAAATTAGTAAATTGAAATTAAATAGAGAAGATCTGCTCACGAGTTGATAGTTGTACAATTTGACATTCGCTTTTATTCTTCACATATGTTCATGTTCATATGACTAGTCTTTATTAGTATTTAAACTTTGTAGAAATTATTTGACAAGAGCAATAATTTGTAAAACTCAACTTGAAGATGATGTGAGTGATAAGTGATAATGAAAATCATGTGTATGTCATATCTTCAATCTTGATGAGTCGTTCACTCGGTTGAGGGTTTGCATATTTATATAATAAATACATGTACGCGCACCGTAAGATACACATATATAGATATTTTCATGACAGATTTCTTTTATTGTTGATATGGGTAAGCGTTTAATGGGGAATTCATTGAGGGTGAGCTATTGTCCATTGTTTTTATTCTACTCTGTTATTCTGGTGGTGGACGGACAGAGTCGTCATATATGTGTAGAGTACAAGTTAAATGAAGAAGAGAGGGAGAGAGAGAGACATGAGATGGTGTGAACTAATGAGCTGAGTTGACTTTGACTTGAGAGTAGGTATAGGCATATAAGTTTAAGTATGTAGAAACAAAGGAAGAAAAGGGAAACATAACTATAGTGAATGTATACAGGAATGTATTTGAATAATAATAATTTTCTTACTATATCTTATGTGTGTATATTTGTGTATGTGTAACTTATGAATTCATGAGTCCTCTTTGGTTTTGTTTGGACGTAGGTTTGGTGCGGGATTTGTTGTTGTCAAGTCGAGGACGTGGATCATCATCTAGCAGCTTGAATCAGTTGAGTCATACAAGAACTGAGGATTCTACGGTAAATCCTTTGGACGGTCATACGTTTGGGAAGAATCCGCAGCAACAGTTTCAGCACCAACAACGTCAACAGACAAACCAACCATGGGAGTTGGTGAGGGTGCAACAAGTGTATGTCAAGGCAAATTCAACTCAACTCTCTACATCTCAGAATGAAGGGCAAGATCATATCCAGTCCAACTCACAACAGGTAGACATTCACACATTTTACTCTCCTCATCATTTTCCTCTCTTTTGCCAACGTGTTGTATAGTTGCTGTTCTAGTACCATACCACTACGAGCGTGTATACACACACACACGCCACACGAATCCAACACAAAAGTAATTCACAAAATCCCAGTCATATATACATATACATATTATCTTTCACTCTCTCTCTCACACACACACATACAACACATACACAAATTACAACTCATAATATAATAGCAATAATAACAATCAGTCATAGTTGCACTCGTACAATAACTGCATTATCATTATTATATACGTTAAAATATATTACAATATTTTTGTAGTGTACATTACAATCCTCAAGTCGTTTGTTGTTTATTTGTTGGCGACACACACAACATTCCAAAAACATTTTCCTCATCATACATGTTACGTTACTTTACATTCACATCTCTACCTGAATCCCTTAAATTATCCTCATCTCACTACTTTTTCCGTGTTCTACTTTTATCGTAGAACGGTAGTGAATGCCATGCGGGCCAAGGGCCTATGCATTCGTATCGAAATTCAGTTCCCGGAAATATTATTACAATTACGGACACAGTCATAGTATTGTGGTTTGTCATCATCTCTACTTTGTTGCCGGACTCCCAAAGATTCGTCATCGTCACAGTTTATCATTCAAACGTTATATTTTTTTGAGTATCCACACACAATATTTATACATAAAACTTGTGGTCCACTCGAAGGAATATTTTAGTCGCTCCAGTTTAGTCAAGTTTAGCTAAGTAATTTAGCTAAACCAAAAAAGAAACAATTATGAATTCCCCTCGTGATTATTATTTTGAGCACGAATATCACGACTATGAAACCTTTTACCGAAGGCTTAGTGATCCATCTGAAGTTTCATCATCAGGAGCTTCCGATGGCGGACCTCCAACTCCTGATCGGGTAAAAATATATTATAAGTATACAAACAGGAAAAGACGGGACTGTGTATAGGAAAATCTGTAACAAAACTCGGAAATAGCAAAATGTTGTAGTAAACTCAACGTTTTTTTTTCACTTTCATTTATTTTGTAAGTTATGTAAGCCTCACTTTCAGTTTCAATGAACTTTTATCATATTTAACACACAGCGTATTTATTCATAAATTTATGTTATTTGTTATGCAATAGTAAATAATAAATAAACTGTCTGTCTCTTCTCAAAAATAAAGTTTAGTTTATTCTCAGAGCCAAAAGGGATTATTTTATGAGGTTTTTCATTTTATATATTTGCAAGTTGTCTGTCTAGCACACCCAATGCCTAAAAGGATTTATTTAATGGCAAGCAATTTCTTTTGAAAGTGACAAGAACCAATGTTTAATGAGGGAGAAGATACTGCTATAATGTATATAGGGAATACAAAGAAAATTATACAGTCACACATTATGACATAATATTTCTAGAGTATTGTGTAAAAAAAAGTGGTGCCACAACATTTTTCTAGTTGTGGCGGTTGTGCTAAAGTATAACAACAACTGGGAAGAACGAGTATTTGTAATCGTAATGTGCATAGGATAATCCCTTCCTTTTTTCCGTAAAAAAGTGGACGTGTAGACGTAGTCTAGGATTTCACTTTCTATGTAGTTTTAAGTAAACTAATGTTCTTGTTTTGCCTATATATATATTGTATAGGTCAACCAATACATACTACAAATCCTAAAAGTGGATTAGATATACTAACATGAACTTACATTGTTTTCAACAGGTTCCTATTTATGATGCCTTACCCAGAGCAGTTTCTCATGTTCGCCATGAAGATTCTGATTCCGGGAATTCGGTAAGTGATGGGATATATCCATTTATAATCTTTGCTTATTGGAATTCAAGTTTAGTTTACCACTCAAAGAAAGTGAATTAGCTCGAGTTGATGTGTAGTATTGTACGTACATAAATCAGTGAATGAGTTATAAATGAGCCTTAATTAAATGTTGAATAAATTCAATAGAGTCCCGGGGAAGTCCGCCTGGAAATGGGTGAGGATGAAGATGGAGAACCGCAGTTAGTATTGGCACCAACAATACCTCGTGATAATTTTCCGAAAGCTCATTCCAGCTCTAGTTCAACCAGCTCTTCGGATGAAAGTCGCCAAAGCAGTAGTAGCAGTAGTAACAGTAATAATAGTAAAGTTATGTTAGTGTCCGGTGATAGTCAAAACATGGTAGTGGATTTAAGTGCTGTGCCACCGGATTTACGAGATGCGATTCTCGCAGGAACTGCACTAATCACATTACCGAATGGTGTTAAAAAACGTTTAGAACCTGGTTACACAATGATTGCCATGCCTTCCTCAAACTCTTCCTCGTCAAGTGACTTAAAAGAAAACCAAATACTTAAACTTAGTGATAGTGGTAGTGACGACTCCCCTCTTTCCAATAGTAAATTTGGGAATAAGAACAAAGCTCAGATTTGGAATGTCATGCAAAATCATCATATAAGTGCAACGCTGACCAGTGTCGGAGCAGGGAAAGGATTCCGAGCGAAAGATAAAAAAATTACCACTGTTTTGCCATTTCATCCTAATCAAGATTCAAACGTAAGTTTAAGTCCATTTTCTTTCCTCATCTATATTGAAAAGTGTCAATTAGTATTCACATACACCTCGTGTATTTTACGCCTATCATTACTCTAGCATAAATTATCATATGTACATAAACTAATATGCATCAATTGAATCATCAAGTTTATTTAAATTCAAGTTTATTTTTTAAACAAGTCATCTCGAGACTCTCGAGTATTATGACACTCTCATACCTGCTTAACTGTACACTTTCAAATGCGGATTTTATTCATGAACAGTGCATTTAACGGCTTTAATTGTGACTAGACCAATTTTCTTGCATACCTACATAGGTAGATATTTATTTGTGTTTAGACTTGACATTCGGACTTTTGTTTTTGTGTATATATGATATATGTGTGGTGTATTTGTGTGGCACATTTCGTAGTCAGTTATGAAATCTTAACAGACCTAAATTTATTTTGAGTGAAACTTGAGAGATACTGTCAATTAGCAAGTAAGATAACTGTGTACACATGATACATATTTATTTATTTCTATTTAAGATACGATACCACGTCCATAATGTGTGTAGGATCTTCTCGCTAATTAATTTTGGAAAACGTTCTTTAAGCATGTCCATCTTTGTCTGTATATTCCTGTGTAAACAGTTTGATAAAAAAAAAAAACGTTTCAAGTTGCGAGTTACAAGATGAGCGAGGTGAAGATTGCATTCTCGAATCACATGGACATGGTATTTTTCAGTGACTTGTCGTGTATAGGGATGCTCATCATGATAATAATGATTTAGTCTCAGAGAGAGTATAACATCATCAACCTTTTATTATCATTTAATACTTTCAGTATTTACTACAAAAAGTACTGAACAAATAAATACACATGTATGTATTGAGTGTACGCAGGAAGTTAAGGCAAACGGTACACGTATTGTTGGATACTTTAAAAAACCGTTTGTTATTTGATTATCCAGTCGTCAGTAACACTAGAGTTTTTTCTTTTGTTTTTTTGCTGTGGCAGTGTGAGTGTATGTGTCTGTATGCGTATATACACAGTACACACACACGGTATTTTTTTAAATTAAATATTTGATTTGGATAAGTCAACAAATTAATCACTCTAGCAAGAAGTTTTGGTTAAAGGTTTTCTTGTTATCTTTTACGTACGGACGTATCGTATACGTAAGTGTGAGTGAGTGTTGGAGCCTGCATTCATCTCGTTCATTGCCAATGTCTGTCTGGTAGGGAAAAAATCCAAATATTTGCCGATAAAAACAATTCTCAATGTGAGGAATATTATATGTGAAAAGGCTTGGCAAATAGGGCTAGTCTCTTATTTTATAGCTACTTCTTTTGCTCACTCCTCGTCTTTTTTTTGTCATCAAGTCATGGAAATGAAAATAAGTTTTTACTTGTCTTCATGTAGGCTTCACGAAACTCACGTGTACTATCCATATTATTCCTTACAGACATATAGCTTCAAAAGAAAATAGCGTGGAAGGTATAAAGTTGTATGCAAATTGAATCGTCAGCTGTTGTAGAGTATAGATAAATATACATGAGGAAAAAAGTAAAGCATATTGAGTAGTGGGGAGTCATATTCATTTTATATGTATTCAAGTAAGAAAATTTGTAGTCGAGTTAAGCGTCCTTGAGTGTAATTTGATTAAAACGTTTTTTTCTTCCTCCGAACTCCTCTCAAATCCTTTCAATGAGTTAATGCTCGACTGTCTGCACAGCTTTTTTTTTGTGTATATTCGCTTTATCTCAATCTTTACACTGTACTATTTAATTGTTTTAGGCTCTCTCCGTTGAAATCTTTATGTACAAAAAAAGTTATTTTTTTCTCTCACCTTTTCCTTCTTTATCGAATTGAGTTTCCAATTTTATATATAAACAGTACTTTTTTTTATGCCGAATCCACACGCTTTCCTTGACGTATCCAGATAAAGTTTGCGATAATTTGGAAACATTTATTCATACATGAGGAATTGAGGAACACGAAATAACGGCGTGAAGTTTTGCTAAATTTTTTCTTTGTGTTCACTTTTTCCCCCTTCTTTTTTCTGTTTCTGGTACTATGACTATGAGTTCTGACTTTTGACTTTTGTGGCACACGAAAAAAAATCTCAAAAAAAGTTTAAGTAAAGAGTTAAGAGCCATGAATAAACATGAAAGGTCTAATCACTGTGTAAAACAGGTCTTGCTCCCCAACCAGGTACCTCTACCTTTCCGAGAGTGGGAGTGATGATACTATATATCGACAAGAAAATCGAGAGTTAAGAAAGAACTATGTTTTTCCTTCTTTCTTTCCCACTCTGCCGACTCATGTACGAGAAGAATTTACATATAGCCATGCAGATTATTGCACATTTGATGGATATTATTAGTTGAGTGATTCTTTCAAATCACTTCCTTCAATAACTTTTGGCATCACATCACACACTAGTTTTACGTTTTGCCGTCTCAGACATTTCAAATTTGCTCTGTAACGTCCATTATCTAAAGAAGCATAAATTCAGAGGAATAAAATAACAGAATACAACCAATTTTGCACCCATTTTCCTATGCACAATATTTACGGTCTGCAATCATCATTTTGGACTTCATTGCATGTCGTTTTATGCGTTCTAACCACAAATTCTACGAATGAATACTCTCGCGTGTCATAATACAATATTCTTGTTTTCATCTGTAAGTCCATGTATAAAGTTCTGCAGAACGTACTCATTGCTGATTATCTTTATACACGGATACACATTTGATTTATTGAATATGCAAAGTTCACAAGAACTCAAGTTTTGATTCTTTTATTAGTAGGGGAGTGTGAAATGGGAATAATTGGTATGTTTATGGAAATTATTTGGTCAAATACGTCAAAGAAGACAAAAAGAAAAGCAAAACAATTGACAAGCAATGAATAAATGAATGTGTATTTGTGTGTGGGTATTTGTTTTGTTTGAATGATTATATAGGAAGATAAAGAGAATCTATTTATTGTACATTGCATTGTATATTTGATGCTGCTTTTATTTATTGTGTTAAATATGACTTGTTTCTGTTTTTATCCCATCACATTATTTTATGGTCCGGTCATGAAATTGTTAGTCGAGCTTCCCAAGGTTCATCATGAGCAAATATCTGTATAGTTGTTAAAAATTAAAAGAATGTCACAAGCTTATAGAATTGTCTGAATGCCCTGTACTCTCATTTTTATTGTAGAAATTCGTACGTATCGTCATAGTCATCGTGTGAATATTAATATTGTGCATTGACTATCGGTATTTTCTTATGTATGTTGTGATAGCCGATGAGGATTTTAAAGGCTATCAGGACTAGCAATTGCTACCGTTCAAAACATTCAAACTATATACATGTAATTATGTAACACGACCAAGAGACAGAGAATGTGAGAAAACTAAGGGCTAGAACTGCATTTTGTACAATGGATAATATGTTTTTGCCGATTTGTGATTGAGAGAGTGCAATTCGTGCGACTCAGATAAACAAGTTCAGTAATAATTATCATTACAAGCCACAGAGTTTCCCTTCTGCCTTTTGCATAACACACAATTCAGCTTCCACATTTTGAATATACTTTCATCTCGAATCGTGGATGTTGGATGGAATTTTTAATGTCTGAACCATGAGGAAAAACTGGTAGCTGGTGGGGTAGTTAGAGTTATTCGCCGTATATACTGTGCAGTGCAGAAGCAAGAGTCACAGTTCTGAACAAAATGTTTTTCGTGAGAGGCTCCAAAGTCAAAGGATAAGATTTTTTTACAAGGAATTTTAATTTCATATGCAACAACAGCGTCAGAGGTGAATTGACCATGCATTTGTATGTTTGTTGTATACTTGTTGTGGTGGATTTGCCTCTCTTGAATATGAGTATTCTAAACAGCACTCTCCTCTATAGGTCTTTAGATTGATGGAATAAACTTACTTTATGCTGGTCAGTAGTGGCAAAATAATTCCATGTGCAATTTTTTTTTCTCCAACTTTTCACATTCTATACAACATTTATTGTACAAACCTCCTTGCAACAACATAGTATTTAGTATTATCATTGAACATGCATACATATGAATTAAAAAACTGATGGAGCTCTTGTATAAACTCTAGAATCTTTGAAGTTTAAAAGCAAAGGGCATATATTCTATCATAGAATTATGATTGTGCCAAATGTGCCATGTGCACATATTTGACTTAATAATTATACACAGTATTGAACCATTTTTTATTATAAATTGTAAATCAAGTTTAAATTTTCAATGCAGTCTCTCCATATACCCAGTTGACCATTGTACTTTACCATCATTTTAGTACAACTACAGACTATAGCATTGTTGCTTTAAACAATACAATATGTACTTGTATTACAAGTCAATGTTTTATAACAAACTCAATTATCTGAAAATGTAAAGTAGGCTTGAATTATCACTCTATTATGTATACATAGCTTCCGACGGAATAATTTTCACGGTCTCGGTCTGCATACATATACATTTTGTTTCATGTCCCAGTCAGACGCTTTACGTATAAGCAGTATGTACATTTATAGGCATTTGTTATATATATGTACAATCTGTATCATATGTTTAAAATTCCTGTAGATATGTTGCGTCATAATATTATGTACTATGTATTTATAGGTACATAAATAATATGAAACTCGCAATCAAAATATAGTTAAGCTAAAATTCCAAACTTTGACTTTGATGTTGTTTTTGGATTGTACCATGAGTCTACACAATTTCCTTATATTTACAGAAGCATATCGTATGAGCCGAGTACTGCACGGAAATGTATGTACGTAGCTGTTCAAGTTAATACTGTATATATACATGGGGTAAAACACAACAGTCAGTAAGTGGAGTAATTTTGGTCCGCCGTGTAGGTATTCAAGTACTTATGCCAGAGAATACAAGAGCAAAGAATTAGTTTAGTAGCAGGTATGACATTCGAAGTATATGCATCAAAATAATGTGATAATGCCAAGAGGATTGAGCTAAGTGGTGTAATTCAGCATTGTTGGCAAGGTAGAAGAGAGTGAGAGAAACCTTGTTGAGGCATTATTATTAGTATAGGAGCCGTATTATATAATACCAAAAATACCAACGACTATCAAGAGCCAACAATCAAAAGAAATGAAACGAAAAGGAACAACCAACATTTTTTCTTTTACATAATGGGATTAAAGTGGTTGGGGTATATTGGTGGCAAAATGTCACGGCGTTGGCAACAACATAGAGGTTAAATTTCCTTGTCAAAACTTTTGAAAAAAGAGAGATGGTCTTTGTTCCTGTTACTCAATCTCTCTCTCTCTCTCTCTCTCTAACTCTCACTCTGGTGTGCATTTCATAATAATAATAATACACAAGTTCATGTTATCCAATGAAAGTTCATACTCTCATTCAGGCTTTTCAGGAAAATCCATGGTCCAACTATACCCAAAGTCATTCATAAGTCACAGAGCACACAGCAAACCTCCCGTTATATACTCTCAGTGAAGATATAGGTACTCTCGTTAATATATGATCTTACATGTTAATCTGTAACCAATCTGTAAATTGGTTGCATATAGTCTGTCATCAAATCATGGCTACACTATGGTTATGGTTGTTATTATAGAAACTTGGAAGTAATTCAATGCTGCAATATTAATAAATTATTTGACATTCCACAAATGGAGAGATTCAACATTGGCGGTTACAGTTGTGTATACAGGATATTTTTTTCCGTGTTCTAAAGTTGAGTTCATTACTGTGATGCAATTTGAAATATAACAAAATTCTTTATCAATGACCAATTGTTGAAATCCAGTGTCAGTTCCTCCCTTCGAGTACATGTGTTGGCATTTAGAATTTGGAAAGAGAGATCCAAACCAGATGTGTGTGTGTGAGAGAGAGAGGGAGAGAGAGCAAGTAAAAATCATTTTACTGTTTTTTGAGTTATGAGAAAATTTGTTTCTTTGCGGAAAATGATATTTTCAGGGTCTTCTCTATGTACATTGAATACACTATTATTGTTGTTGTTGTATGTGTGTGTGTGTGTAGCTGGCTGATTTATATCATAATAAATAGAACCTTTGGACGGACAACAGTTGGAGCATATGTGATTTCAAGTTGTTTGCCAGCAGTTGTTATCACCAGAGACGACATGGAATGAAAAAACAAGTGGCATTTACTGACTGACTATACTATAGTAGATGATGTAGAAAATTTTCTTCGAAATTGCAGGAAAACTTGTGTCATTGTTGTCATTGTGCAATCAAGTAATTAGATGGCTCGATACATGGAATGACAAATTTTTTGCCGCATTCCATTCGTATTTTGACGGTCAGCAACGAGATGAGTTTTGCATAAAAAAGGAATCGCCAACTTTGTTGGTTCCTTTTCGTTAATATTCAGTATAAATATAAGAGTCTCTGTATAATGCGAGAATAATGTACCTATATTTTGTGGCCGCTCATTTCCTTTCCAATAAGTTTTATTCAGAATTGTATGTTGTGGGTCTACCAGTACACACTGCACTACACTGCAAATTGACCGTTTCGAAACCATTCAAGTGTAGCATTAAAATTACAGTTAAATCTCGATATACCGGTTTCGCAAGGGAGTGTGGATTTTCGGCCGGTATAGAAAGTCGCCGGTATACCG